>JABAJT010009772.1:0-19588 GCA_018850275.1 Tephrocybe sp. 9174TJB
GTTCATACACTCGAGCCCATGTAATTCAAAATTTCAACAGTATAGAGGCCTTCAGCAATTGTAATGCTTGTAAATAGCCAAACCCATGCACTAGAAAACATAAAGCAAATCAAATGAGCACATTTCTCAGATAAAATTGTGTATACATACGCGATAGTTGTCTGCATTATTGCGTTTGTCTGCGACGGAAAGGCCTGCGGTAGCGGAGCATCCGTATGCAATATCCGCGGTACCAGAGGTGGCGTGAGAGAGCTAAATGGAAATAAGACTGAGCCAATTGCTGCAGACATAAGTTTGGGATAATAATACCTCGTGCAAGATCACGCCACCGCGGCTAGAGGTCGTAGAGTCAAAGCCACCTGTCCAACAACGTAAGTAACTTGTTTTAACATAAAAAAAAAGGGCCCGCTAGATTTACCAGTGCAAATGCTGGGAGTAGTACCAACTGAAGTAAAGAAGATGTCGCATGTGTAGATCTGTTAACAGGGAATCAGTAGACTATATATGACTTCAAAGCATTTAACGGGGCTCACATCACTGCCAACGATTGTCCCGCCGCTCGTGACAACGAGTGTGTACGCAATGACACCACCAGAGCCACCACAAATACCAGCAGGATCAGTGCAACCAATTCTTGTCAAATCTGAGTACATGTAATGATTACGAGGATCCCAAAACGACGCACATCCTGGTGCCAGAGCTAGCCAGATCACCCGCGATGATGTCATGCCTATACCAAATATCGTCTTGTGAATTTCCACCAAAGTAGGTGGTGAACTCGGACGATGTGGGGTGCGTCTGAATGTCCGTAGCCGCGCCACCCGCAAGCGAACGTGCATAAGTGAGGGAATCAGTGATAATTTGTTGTCTGCCAGCATCTGCGCATTGAGGAGTCGAGAGTCGGCGGTAGAGGAACTCTCGCTTCTTGACATCATCTGTGACCTCAACCTTGACTGCAGGTGTGTCGACAACAACAGGTTTAGCATCCGGGCCAGTCTGGAAAATGCTATTGGGCACAAAGGAGAAAGTTCCAGGTCCAGAAGATTCAAAGTCATAGAGACTGGCAAGGCCGGTGTGGTTCACTGCAATAGAAGATCCCGCAGGAATGGTAGCGTAAACCCCATCTGCGGTAAGATCATAAGTGGCCTGTGATAATCCGTTCGGTGAAAGTATGTGGAGTAAACCTCGATGGTTACGCACTCTGATACCGGAGAAAAGGATGCTTTTGCCATCTTCCCCACTGACACTGAAAGACTTCGTCGCAGAAGGATCGAGAATGTTGTTCTTCGCAATCACACGAATATCTTTGTCTGTTGGGTTAGAAACAACGGCAGAAAGAACAATGTCCTCGACAGATTTCACAGTTGAGTGTACTGGTTTCAAAGAGACCCTGAGGTCGCCGGCAGAAAGACCAAGGGCAAGAGTAGCCAAGGTAAGGAGGATAGCAGCGCGGAACATGGTTTTTGGGACCTGGGGTGAGTATTCCGAGCCATAATATTGGCATTCTTATAGTCCCAGAATTGATCCACGCCATTGCCATATAGTCCCAGGATTGTTCCACGGTGTGGACAGAAACTTCCATCCACATGCGAGAAAATGCTCTTAGTGCATCAAGGGTGAAAAAAGCGAACGAGAAACCCGGATGTATGTAAGGACGCGGACCCATTGATTCTCCATTTGATGACAACTTCGTACTTGCTTCGTATGTGCATTGCCCGTAGGATTTATATCTGATCGTGATAGACGCGCACCGGTAACTTATTCGCAGAAGCATAGATGACTCGGGTTGGGCAATTGGCACCAGGAGAGCGACCAGTTAGGTCCTCGCCCAATCAAGTGATTTCTTGTTCTAGTGAGGATTAAAAAAGGTAGATAAGGTAGGGAGAAAATTCCACCGAGACGTAAACCAATGATGGGGTGGAGTAATTCTGTGATGTGGGATAATCTGCAACAGGTTACTTACAAACCCAGTCCCAACGTTAGAAACCATGTGGACAAGAAAGTCATGTGGACTGGCAACCGAATGGATCCGAGCGCCCAAGCTAGTTTCAGCAGGACTCGCAGCAGATTGTTGATGTTGAGTGCAGTTCAACAGGCTTCCAGCTGGTGCCTGTATGTCTCCATGTTTGTTCTGTCGGATGGAGAGAAGAGAATAGGAGGCAGGATATCGTGCTTGATTTGCCTGCACTGTTTTTGTGCTGCATTTCGAGGCGGCAGACAAACGTGTGCTACAAAGGGTGCTCGAGCGCTACAGTGATGATAAGTCTTGATCAAGGCAAACAAATCATTCATAGGGACCCGGCGGGTATGCTAGGGTACGCCCATTGAGGTAGGATCGGGGCCTGGGGCTGGGGGCCTTGTGCCTTCGCAGTGAACTGAATAACGAGCTATAACGAGGGCGTATGATATCGGAGCATGTCATCATAGGTCGGCGAAGAGTAGGTTGGTTGGTTGGTTGTCTCTGTTTTTTGCCGACTTGAAGTGCGAAGAGTAGGACCGGAACCTCAGCTAACCTCAGGCTCTCGATCAAGATAAGATCAGATTAGATAAGTCATGATTTTCATCTGCAGGGACCATTATAATTTGTCGGCGAAAAACAGAGTTCATCCATCCATCCATCTGCAAGGTCCATTGTCGGAGAGTTCATACATCCGAGTCTGCAAGGTCCATCTTGTTTTCCGTTCATTAACCCAAACTAGACTAAACTAAAATATACTACGATACGGAACATTTCCTTCACAATAACCAGGCGCGCCAGAAATAATTTGATGAACTAGAAATTAGTACCATGTACTTGCAAGTCACACTTTTTTGCACTCAAGTCGCCTGTGAACACTAAGCAAGGGCTGGCACATACAAACTTGGATAACAATAAAGAATATTGCTGTTTCTGTATCTGTCGAATCGGTGTATTGGGCTCAAGAGCGAGATCCAGCATCGACGTTGCGACGCTTCGGGTGTTTCTCTGGGGAGATCGCGCGCTGAAGAATACTTAGAGACATTAATGACTCGACATAAATTTAGTCGGTCAGTAGGTTGATGTAAATACAAATCAGAATCCTCAACCACATGGCAGCGCCACGCGCCACAACTCGACGTATGATGCGCAAATAATAAAAGGTTCGAATAGGGCTACAGATATATATGTGGAGACTATATGCATGGGTATCTAAAGAAGTTATGTGTAAAACGAGATCTACCGAAACAATATCCATTTAAACATTAGCTGGTCCGTGAGGGACAGCGACAGGGCAACTCGGTCCCAAGGTCTTATGCAGGGCATCAAGCAGGAAGTCGACGTTTTCTTTCAGAAGGCCACGGGTGTTCAGAAGTGCGCCAGGTACGATGTTACCCGCTAACTCGTTATAGAGAGTGCAGGCCTTGAATGGGATTCAGCTAACGAATCTGCAAATCGAAAACGGTTAGACTTACATCAAGATTGGTAGGAGGGTCGACAATATATGTTCCATTGGGGGCATTGGCACCAGAAGCAACCGGATGAGCAGTAAGCATTTGGGTTGAAGACTGTCCAATGACGTCCATGGTGCCAGGAGAGGAGCGTCTATACCAGTTGTGAGGGAATCTTTCATCGCGGAAAATGGAGGTCAGAGTGGGAACAGAAAGGACGCCGTCAGTTCCTAATTGATGCATTCCATGAGCATTTGGGACAAGCGTTATCAAATATTACTTACCATTAGCAAAGAAGTTAAAGGCAATCGAAGTCTCTCCATAACTGCGAATCAGTCTTGCGAAATGATAGTCAAGCTACAATAAAGGGTTGAGAAGCAAATTCTACTGACGCAGAGCCAGCTTTACCTCTTTGTTTTTTGCTTGACTTTCCTGGAATCGCTTCTGCTTGAATAGAGAGAAGGATTCTATATTTACAACGCTTTTTGGACCAGTGACGTCGGAATCATCCCCAACCTGGGCCACAATGTCGAGAAGCTGTGGGTTTCAAGAAAGTATGATGTTAAATTGAACTCTATGGTATGGAAAAAATACACCGACCTCGGCGAACAGCTTGGGCTGGAACTTGACACTGTCACCAATGGCAGCATCTTGGCGTGTCATTGAAACGTCACCTGTAAGAGCGTCAAATAACAGAAATAACAGCAGTGTGATTCATACTAACCCTCGAAACGGCCATGGAACGATAGGCCACGCGTCTTGGGGCCATCAATGTTGCCGGGAAGAGGAGGAATCAACGGGGTGTCCCCACCAATGGACAGCTGGTTGGTGTAGGGATTGCCTCTGCCGAGCTTTGAAACCGTTCGTATATGTATATTTCGGTGAAATAGACAGGGCTCACCATGGCGAAGGCAGTCAACCCAGTCGAAAAATCATAATCCATGTTAAAGCCGCGTGTGGTGGCGTTGACGATCTCTTCGAACGAGGCTACACCGCTAGAGTTCCGGTCAGATGTTGAACGTCATGAAAGACCATTTTTCACAAACTTTCGTGGGAGATATCCATGGTTTGCCAAAGTATTCAATCCAGCTTTTTCATCCTCAGTTTGTTGATGTGAAAAGATGCTTCTCATCACTTACGACATGGTCCACGAAGATCGCCGCGCTTAGGGGCAACATATGGGTGTGATGGCTCTGAAAGGACTCAATCAATCATGCATTGCAAACTTCCATAGACTTGTGACAGACCTGGAATTCGAAGAAGGCCCTCGAAGGATTGCTTGGGTGGGGCTGCGATTCGTACACCTTGATAGTGCGGAAAAGCCCATGCCGGCATAACAATGCCTAGCAGAAGGATGGCAGAAGAGGTGATCATTAGAGCAGCAGTGGTAGGAGTGGTGTGAGGAACAATATTTGGGTTATTTCCAGCTATATATATATTCGTTGTGGTAGTGTGATGCGATGTTGGATCAGAGAGCGTGGTTTGTTGTCAAAACAGAAGTTTTGGTGATTTCCGTTTTAACTTTTTGGAAGGTGTCATAAGCCTTTACAACCTGTTACAACCCATTTGTCCAGACTCCATATCCAGTAACGTCTGGTTTCGAGACATCTGAACGCTTTTCAACTCCAATACTGTACATCCTCTTTTAAATCAAATAGAAATTGTCAATGAATCGGGAATATTAAAATTGATTTGTACAGATTGTATATGGATCCATATATCTCAGCTAGATGGAGCAGAATGCTACTTTTGAAGTATTGGCAAAGACAACCAAAATAATCCATGGCGCAGCAACGACTCGTGAACATGGGACGTATGTATAATAAATTCAATATAATCCAGAACAAAGACTATCAAGGAAGACTTAGTAGTACGTATACCGCATTTCTTGCCTTATAGTGGGGAGTTGACTCGGAGCTGGGGACACATTTACAATCCCCTTGAAGTTGAAATTACTTGAGCAGTGCCATGTCTGTGAGGACGTACAAGTGGATGCACCATATTCAATAGCCTCTGCTCACTATACGTAACGCTGCAATACGCCACATCAGTATCACTCAAATTTTATCACAAGTCATCAATGTCGTGACTTTAGGATGTTCAATCAGTTGAACTGTCAACAATGCGCAGCTTAAGTCTACGCCACATTCACAACGCACTCGTTGTCACTGGAAATTGCAATAAATTCGTGACAATTCAGATACAGGATTTGAGGAGTTCGAGTGCGAAAATCAAGAAGCTGAGCTGACTAAACGGAAAGCAGTTCCAGTACACTCAATGGTAATTTGGTTGTTCGTGTGAGTGATGGTCGGAACTCCCTTGTTGTGTGATTTATAGCCCAACAGGCCACAACCGCCCTGAAGGATCGTTCCCTCTTCGTCACTTTCGCCGGCCTGCTTTACCATCAGTAAGAGAGTTCATTATGGATGACATTCGGATCATACCCAGTGAAGCGCGTTATTATTACCAGTATCCAGGCTCCAGCGTTGAGGGTAGTCGGTTCCACAGGGCACGAGAGTAGTATAATAAGGACCGACGTCGTTCTGCTGATTGGTTATGCCGATGCAGAGTTGCTTAGAGGGTACAAAGACACGCCCTGATGAGTCCAATACCGTAGGGTTCAACAATATAGTTCAAATTGCTCATCAAACTGAAATAGTACCAGCTTTAACAATGTCATGAGGCAGACCAACCTCGAGGCTCTGACATTCCTGTATTTATTGTGATGTGTGCATCAGATAGCAAATTATGCTAGTGGGATGTAAACCTGACCTGAAACTCGACATACAGGGGATTCTGGCCGTCGCCGAAGTAGGCCACTTGATTTACTTTGTTCAAGGTGAATGCCTTATAAACCCCTATGATCATTGCGAACTTCAATGCTTTTTCTGGAGAAAAACGAATTCACGTAAATCGTACCAGTAGCATTGGCAGCTAATATGCCCGACACAGTCGTCGCACAATCATCCTCGGCACGAGACGTGCTCCTTAAAGGGTTTGCAAGCACAGCAGTTGCGAAGACGTTGACAACCAAGACGGCGAACGTAGGGAAGAGCATGACCTCAGCTGAGACTATGCCGGAGTCCGGACAGTGGAAGATTTTGGAAGGTCCTTCAGCCTGGAGTCGTCGTTCACCGTTATAATCACAGAGATGGCTATCAGCAGACGGTCTCCTATGGCCGTATGAAATTCAAATTTTGGCATGGACGGCCCTTTTGAAGATCTTGTTTCTGTGGAGTCGGCTTGGCACCTACTGTATCGCGAAAGAAGGCACAGAGTTCCCGGAATTGCCTGTCAGAGTCATCATCAGCCATGATGATGTCTTCACCACTTTGGTCAGATGGTTGATTAGACCAGGTGCGAAGGAAGTCTTCCATGATTTGCAGCCCCTCGTCAGTAACCTCGGTAGGAATGGCGTCTTCCTCCGAAACTTTGGTTTCTGCAAGTCTAGATAGTCAGACGTGAGGCATCAAATTCGAACAGGTTACGAACCTGTGCCAAAATCTTCAAGTTCGTCGGCCTTGCGCTTCGCAAGCTGGCAGAAGAAGTCAGACCAAAATGCGGCTGAAAGAAGTAATATGTCTACCTTAACAACGTTCTCCGGGAAGTTGGCCAGCTTGGCAACATGAATACCAAAGCTTTGGTCAGAGATGCCTATTTGGTACATGAGTTGTCGCACGAAGTGGAATAAGTGTTGGTTACTACCTGGCTCAACCTTATACAACAATGTAATGTCACTATCATGTGTCTTTTCGCCAGTGGAAGTGACATGCGCGACGACGTGTAGATTCTTCACATGCGGTATTTGTTGGTCGAGTGCTGTGAGCTCGTGGAAGTGGGTGGCAAAGAGGCAGAAGGCGCGAATTTCGGACGCAATATGCCTTGGGGAAGCCGCAATTAATACACACACACACTTCGGGATCATTAGTAGAATCTTACTCTGAAATAGCCCACGCGAGACCGAAACCATCATACGTCGAAGTGCCTATTGAACAAACTCATTCAGTACTCATGAACTAATCAGTGTTAGACTTGAAAATGACCTCGTCCCAGTTCGTCAATGATAATGAGCGAATCCTTGGTTGCAGACTGTAGGAGAAGACACTAGATGAGTACAACGGAAGCGGCTCCCTGAAGCAGACGTACTCGAAGAATAGTGGCAGTCTCTAACATCTCAGCCATAAAGGTAGATACACCCTTTAATTGGCTGTCCCCTGCGCCCACTCGACATAGGATGGAGTCGAAAATTGGTACCTGTGCCTTGGTGCATGGAACGTAACAGCCAATCTGTGCCATCAGAGCGATGACGCCGACCTGGAAGATGTCAGCGAACAATCTGAGGAGAGATGTGAACGCATACTTGACGTATGTAGGTGGACTTTCCTCCCATGTTGGGGCCGGCTGAGCAGGATGCGTGAGCAAATATAACGGGGGTCAGGGTGTCGAAGCGACTGACTGATGATGTGAAACTCGCTCTTTTCTGCCAGGCGAGTTACATGAGAAACTGTAGTACATTATGGGATTATAAAGTGGAGGGCTCACCCTTGATCATTTCTACATCGTTCGCGATGAAAGATATGTCGTCTTGGACTTCCAAACATGGATGCCGGGATTCAATGAGGACCAAGCTGCCAGTGCCTACAAGAGATGTTGTTAGAGGACAAAACTGTTGCGGCAAGTCTGGTTTAAAGACCTTTCTCAAGGACCTTTGGCTTCACGTAGACATCAACCGAATGGGCAGATACGTGCGCCAAACTGTCAGAAGGATCGTATCAGATATACCACGCATTTAGAAGCTAAAGAGCCTCGCCTAACGATCACATCGAGGTGGGCGATGACGTTGTCAAGCGACTCAAGAACCGGAGTGTACGTCGCTGACACAAACATCAGGCTTTGCGACTGCAGGAGGAGAGTGACACAGCTTACAAGCGATATTGACGACTTCTTTGACTAGTCCACTTTGAGTTCTAGAATAACTCTGAGAGAACTCTTTGAAATCCTCCGCAAGCTCTTTAAGTTTCTTGGTTGTAAAGTACACGCCGCTCTTGTTTGTTCCGAGTTCAATGTATCTCTTGTTCTTATCAATCGCTTTCGCGTCCTGAATAATATGAATGTTTTGGTTACGACGAAGGTAAGAAATTGTATTGGGTGACGGATGCTTACACTTTTCGTTAATCGGAAGCAGTACCCATAAACTTGATTGTTCTCAAGATGCAGCTTCTTGTCGAGTTCGAGAGACACGAGAATTATGACATGATATCAAGGTGAAAATCAAGTGTTATACCCTCAGCTGTTTTAGATAAATCTCTTCAACCAGCGCAGTATGCTCCTCTTTCTCGGTCTGAGCGCCTTCTAAAGCTTCGATCAGACCAGGCAGCTGTGAGGGCATCAGACAGAAGGGCTTCAAGAGAGGAGAGATATCGAACTTTTATGACGACTTGGTACACCCGAACTACATCTTCAAGAGTGGCCGCTGATTTTTGGAATCGTTTGCTCAGACGGTGCATGTCGGGCATGAATTTCAAATATTCATCCTGGAGGATACGATTGAGATACTCAAAGATAAATAAAACAAGAAAAAATGACTGACCTGAAGTGTCCGGCGGGTATTGGTATCCTCAAAGAAAGTCTCGACCAAGTCCTGCCGTTTACCTGGGAGCGCGTCAGGCACTGAAAGGGCCGGATAACCCGCTCTAGAAACTTACGGATCTCATGAAGGTTAATGAGAGGTTGTTTGAGCCATGTGCCCAGTAATCTAGTCCCTTGAGCGGTCTTGCACTTGTTCAGAAGGCCTAGAAGTGTAGTATTACGTGTCGTTGTTCCCTACATTCAAAGCTTGAGAGGCCTGCGAGCTTTGCAGGTGAAATAACGTACTGCGTTTCCCGGTGCTTCGGTAAGGTTTAGTGCCCGCAGGGCACTTGCATCGAGTTTCATGTATTGCGAAAGGTCGTGTGTGTAAAGGGTATATGCTCCATGATTCGCTGGATCAGCGAGAAGAGATAGGTATGATACGAGTGCAGATAGAGCAGATGGGGCGGTCGGAAGTGATAGCTCAGCTGCAGCTGGTGTGTTAGTTTCCGAGGAAGCTGGCGCACAGAATATCACATACGAATGGTCATTGTAGCGTCAGCAGTAGAAGCGTTAACGACAGCGGCGGACTGAAGAAGACGAGGCATATCGTCAGCGATATTCTTCGCAGTAAATTCACCTGAAAAAGGCTCAGGTGAGAAGTGAGTTTGTACGGCTGTCGATATCCATACTGGGTTTTCTCTCGGAAATTACGACTCCACATCGATCAAGAACAGCTTTCAGTTTGTTTAGGTCTATGTCACGATCGGTTGTTCCGGACATTGTGCCAGTTGGGACGATAGCTTCCTTTACTGAGAGCTGAATGACAATAGACTGTCATAACACTGTTAATCATGTCTTTGCACAAAGTTGGGTATTCATGACTTACCTCAGTATTGGAAAAGAGGTCATTGTCAACGAAGTCTGCAACTCCAAGCTGCCTTACGCTCGTATCCGCAAAAGCGATTCCAACTGTTTTCAGCTTTGTACCAGAGCCAGCTGGCGCCGAAGCTAGCTTGATTGCCATAACGATCGGGGCTGACACGAGATCAGAGTCAGCAAAGAGTAGGTCCTCGACTTCTTGGAGGTTGCCTGGGGAAGCCTGTGTAATTGTGAATAAATCATAGTAGTACGAAAATCATCGTCACGTACCTCCTTGTCCAGTCGAAACTTTGCACATCTTTTTCCTTGGCCTGGTTCGGGCTCCCAGATCTCGACACGAAGTTGCTTTATTGTCAATGCTTCTCTTAGCAACATTTGCGCGACAGTCGTTTTGAGAATGACGCTGGGAAGGCCACCTCCTGCACGGCCACCAGCTCCAAGGTATTTAATGACAGAGTTGGTATGGTACGTGTGTTGTGCAACAAAAAGTGCATCTGGGCCATACACCGCGTAGTAATCGTCGCTGCCAGTTCGATGGAAGAGGCGTAGAGTGCCTGTTTCCGGTGATTTTGGTGGTAGTTTGGAGAAAAAGTGGATGAAACCAGGATCGGTCGTTTGGTCTACGTGACATGTTGAGCCCTGTAGTTTTAACATGGGCATATGTCATACCTGAAGCATCCTGATCTGCGTCTTTTTCCTTCCCGTACATGAGGGCCATGGTGGACGGGTCGAGAATCGTTTGCCTGGACCGTGGACGCGAGGCGTGTCACGTCGCGTGGGGTTTTTGTCACACAACGTGAGGAGATATCAATGTCATTCGCCGATCAACGCCACTCAGTTTCCCCTTTGCCAGGCGACCCATCTGTTCAGTGTTTGACTCGTTCAATGGCGGTAAAAGACGTTGATTTGCTTCGTTCAGCGCCTAGATTGTTGGTTAAGAATAGAGGACTGTTCCCAACAAGTCACTGCCTCGAAGCAGTTCAGATCACGACATGCTGCCTTTTGATTGGCAGATGGGCACAACAAAAGAACAAGCAAAGCAGGGTCACTGTGCCCCAAACAGCGCCTCTTTCCAAATCTTCTTTCTCTTCTTGTACTCTATCCATACCACCTTATAATGTCCTCCCCTACCCACCCACGACCACATCATGACCCTCAAGACTCCGAGTACTCAAATACGTCTACTACCGCTGAGCATCTCGGTCACGCAGGCAACGAGGATGAGGCGCGGCGGTTATCACATACGGCCGAGTCCTCAAAGCAGTCTAGTAACCCGCCCTTGCCCAAGGGTGCTATGGCCGTACATCCTCCTGCGGGACCAACATTTGTGGTAATGACAAAACACCCCGCCCAATATCGTATGTCAAACCCTGACGGTTTGCTTTTAGGATCAGCCACCAGACCCAACATATTCACCTCCATCCACACCGTCTCAAAGACTTCTCGATCCCGATCCTCCTCAAGTGCAATTTGCCACCTACCAGGCCTCGAAAGAGCAAGAATCAGATGACGACGGTAGGGATTCTTCTCCAATATTCTTTTATATTACACTTAACCAGCTTCTAACTGACCCACAAAGACTCCTCGCGTTTGCTGGCATCGAAAGCCTCGGCCTGGGTTCCGTGGCCCCTTCGCTGGTACTTCTGGGTACCCTTTGTCGTTGTTCTGGCTCTTGGCGCCGTGGGACTGGAAGTAGCCCTTCACTTTAGCAACAAGAATCAAGGTGCCATAATTTATGGAAACGTATATCATCTCGACAACACTCATGTCATTTCATCCATTTGACAGGATGGCCAACGAAAAGGGACGTCGGTAGTGAGACAGGTGTTCTACATTACGTATATGTGAGTTTGATTTGTGATATCGCTCTTTCCTAGTTTGAGCTGAGCGTGTGTTATTAGACTTTACCGCCTGTTGCAGTTGCTGCTATCGTGCGTTCCCTATTTTTATTGTGGAATGGGACTCAATTAGAATTCAGTTGGCGGCACTCTGGACCTGGACAGACATAGAGATAAAAAAGATGCAGGTATGGGCGTTTTTCTGATGCGCTAGCCAAACCATCATTCAACTCTATTGGTTTCCATTACAGCCATACGTTGATCTCGTCCATGGGGACTCCCCGCCTCATCGGAGCCTTTTACTCGACTATACGAGGTCGAAGTATGTAAAGGTCCAACATATACTACTATTTATTGACGCTTTTTACAGCAATTTCATCGTATGGACGAGTGCAGCATCCAACAAACATTATCTTGTAGCTCTTGCTAGTCTTATGGTCGTCCTTTCTTTGGCCTTCCAGCCTCTTGCTGCTGCGCTCCTTGTTGTCAAGAACACATGGAGGCAGGTGCCCGGTATGTGTTATGAATATATTCCCTCGGACATCTCGGCTCATGTCTCTTTGAAACAGATGCTACTGTGAACACCGTACGTGCCATCGGACTCAACCAGGATGCGCAGTTCCAAGATCTTACTGGTAAGGACCCCGCGAACAATGTATAATTAAGTCTGAGTCACTCATCTTGTATTTTTGCAGCGTTTGTCACAGCAGCTGGATTCGCATCTGCATCCGTGCTCTACAGCCTTCCAGACCCTGCATTCATCCACAGGCAATATACCGTTGCGCCATTTGAGGTCAGCTTGCTATGTCTTCTATTTCATTACAGTTGTGAACTTGATGTTACCAGCTACCGCGAGACATCGTCGCTAACGGCACATTGATTGCGAATACTACTGCGATCAAAAGCGAGAGTGGATGTTTGCCTGCCAAAGTAAGTGCTATTGATAACTTTTGTATCCATCGTCTAACATCTGTAGGTCGATATGGTCTCTAAAAATGATAGCTCGGGAGGCTGGAACAACTCGGCAAGTTCCAATGGGTGCGCCATAGCATGGGATGTTTCAAAGACAGCTGTCAACCTATTTGGTGGGTCATGGTGCTGTATATATTATCCCAAGGGCTAATGTCAAGGACTATTATAGGTACCGATTTGCCAGGTTGTGCCCCAGCTCCAACACCGCAATTTAGCCCAGTCGTATTCTGGTTCTTCACGTAAGCTGAACTCACAACCGATTCATTCTTATCCAGGCCTAATCAGATGAACAGGTATGAGCCTACTCCAAGAGCATCGGCAACGTTTTGCTTCCCGACAATTTCCCTTTGGGACGTCAACGTCGTCGTCGATCTTGCAACCGGGAACGTGACACAGGTGACGGAAATTCGACCGTTTTCGGCCTCGTCCAACTTCTCTTCCCTCGCTGCGAACGTCACAGGAGAGCCCTTGTTTGGACATGCTTATAATGGTATACAGTTTGACTTGTCGACCACGGACCCTTTCGTCCTGGGGAGGCAAACAGCCACAAGGTTGCAACTTCCAGCTGCGGTCTATCAGGAGGCGGTGCAGAGTCCCCAGGGCCTTCTTGGGAGCTTTGAGGCCAATAGGTTCGTCGAGCTTTCGACGCGTGTCTATGTCAGCCTTTCTCTTCTCTTATTACTGCAGCGCCAAGCATACTAGTCAATACCGATGTAAACCGTGCGTCCATTAAGTATATTGTCGGCTTCCTTGCGACTTCTATGCGTTGACAGGTACGCTAAATAGAGTTTAACCAAACCTAATAATCTACATTCAATCCAATTTGGGGAATTCGATGTCTTTGTCCTGTTCATCGGGGTTCCATCCTTTCTCCTTGACACCCTTGACATCCTTAACAGCCAACTCTCGAGCTGCGAGACCATGTTTGTTCTTGTAGAAAATGATGTCCCCGTCCTCTTCAATGAATAAACATTGAGTAAACGAACGGTAGAGTGCATAGAAGGTATTCTGTAGCGAATGATCAGCGCTGGCGAGATGAAAGTAATGACGGAAACAAACAGTAGAGTCATAGTTATAGTCGTCTTTCAAGACGGTCTTAATTGCCTTCGTAATCTGTGGCCCATTGTCTGCATTTGGAAAGAAAAATCAGCGGTAAGCAAAAAGGCCATTATTGGAAGAGCGTACAAAATGGCGCTTTGATGAAGAAATCTTGAAAGCAGTCAGATGGAGAGATATATTGAAATATTAAAACGCACGATGTGCCACATGGTCATGTGAGATATTGTGGAAAAAGAAGCGCCCACACCAGCCAAGAAGGGGTCTATCAACGGTAGCTGCAGCCCCACGGAGGAAAGACCATTCTCCTTTCCTGTAATGGGGAATAGTTGGGTCCGAGTGGTGCAAATATGTGAACATAACTGTAGATGAAAAGAAAAACATGTCAGATGGTCAATGCATGTAGGAATTACTCGGCGCCAAACATACCGATCCTGGAGGAGATAAGAAATTACATACGAGGCGAATGTCAGGATGAATTGACTTACCAGTGATTTGTGAGCTGGAAATTAGTTAGTTGTGTTGTTATCGACCCTTCTGATAGAAAAACATACCAGGTAGGGAACGAGGTAGTATTTTAACACGAGGTTTGGACCGACGTACATCATCAATGCTGACATTGTGGCCAAGGCGATGTTTGAGATAATGATAGAGTTGCCTGCGGATATCGCACATAAGTCAGGGAAACAGGTCCGGTATTAAAATAGCACACGTTGTTCCGGCTTGAATAGCGGTGAGTCGGGGCTGAAGTGATTGGTGCCCGGTGGGTACATTTTGGAACCCATGGTGTTCTGTGCGAGATATACCCACCACCCACTTAAAGTTGCATAAGTAAGGGGAAAGGGTTCGAAACATGAAATGCTTACAATCCTTGCATGATGAACATACGGTAAAGTGTGTAGATAGGGGTTTCCTCAAAAACCTCGGCGTAGTCGAATTTTGTCGCCTTCTTCTCGTCCGGCAGACCGCACTCACTGCGGGTGTAAGGAACGTAGTTTTCATCGCGTTCCATAGATGCAGTTGCTTTCTGCAAAAAATGAGTCATCCGAAAAAAAAAAACGTATTAAGAGCAATCTTACATGGTGAGCATGATGAGTTGAACGCCAGGCGTAGTAGGGTATCAAGAGCCACTATGATGACATTGAGATTATCTTCGCCCATGTTGTTCAAAGACCTACAGTATGGAGAACAAACCCGACGGCGTTGTTCAGCTTGTTGCTTTCGAAGAGTGTCCCATGGCCTGCATCATGTCCTGTGTCATGTTTAGTCACATCGGCACCCTAGCCCTAGACCTAGGATGGTTCTCATACCAAGACAGAAAATTCCAGCCCAAACCATGCCTTGAACCCAATAGTAAGCTCCCCAGAGAGCATATTTGACCAAAGCTTTGTTCCATCCAGACGTTACAAAGCCTGAAAAATCTGTCTCTGCCCAGGGCCCAATCAATGATGCGAGCTTGAAAAGAAGTAGAGTGAAGGTAATATCACGGGCAACATATGCTGCAGCCCTGACGGGATCCTCTGTAAACAAAATAGTCAGTTCATGCGTGATAGAAGCACTTTACAAAACAAACTCTTCAAAAGATGCTTGGGTACTGCATCGTGAATTTCCTTCAAGGTCACGGTAGGAGGAGAGAAAGGCTTCTTCAGCCTGATTAACAATAGTTAGGCGTAACACGCAGGGGATGTTTGAGCATCGACTTGCCTTGATTCGTACTCAGGACCATTCAAGTTGATCCCAAAGGCCATGATTGACTTGGGAGGGTGGAGATGAAGAAGCCAGAAATGGGGAGGCATGGTCCTTTTCTATGTAGTACATGTACCGCTTTTACCGGCGTCTTGATATAGAGCAGAGTAAAGGATTCTTTCAATCATTGATGGAAGTTGCGGGACATTTGGCCCAGAGTCTCAGTCAAACTGACAGTGACAGGGGTCCAGAGTAAATCGCCGGGTGACGCATGGTAAAGCTCCAGTTATCATATGCGGTGTGAAGGTCTTGCAGCATGTAGAAAATCCACAACTTTCGGTAGTTCTTTTCTATAGAAAATTGAAAGAAAACCGTGGTAAGCGACGGCTCAGAGGCATGGTCGCTGAGTTCAAAGTTTTGATGGCTATCACGTGGCCCAGGGCCGAAAAGTGAACGCCACCCTCTGAAGAAGTTGGGAAAAACATAGAGTAGCTGCACAAACTTTCGGTATGAAGGCAGATATTGATTAAAAGACATCATTCAAAATCAAATAAAGCTGATTTTTCGCGATCGAATTTATAAAGTAACCGTTTATGCGTTCATGACAATTAAATGCTGTGTATGTTTACAAAAATTGAAGGCGTCGATTAGCATGTCAGAGTGCACTAAATAGTTGTGGTCTGGGGAAAGAGTGGTACTATGCTTGCATCGACAGCGATATATAGACGTGTCGGATTCGGGTTTTGATCGAGTAGAAAGGAAGATGACGGCTAGAAAACCTAAAAGAGAACTTAAGGAGATTTTTGAGAAAAGGATATCGTGCAACTCTTAAACTTAAACCTACGCACGGGTCTTGACAAGCTATGTTGAAATATCAGCAGCTGAGGTAGACACGGAGATGCAATTACGTTCAGATAGAATGGGGAGAGGCACTTCGTATGATGGACACCAAGGGAACTGACCTAGGATTTCTCTTGCCACTGGCAGGTATTACTCTGATATATGTTAGTTACTACTGTTGCAGTCTCCCGTACATGTGTCGAATCCTGAGAAAGTTGCGGAAACCCCTGAAAATTGCCAGTGTTGGTGTCTCTGGGGTCATCCTGATCTGATCATGAAATAGAATAAAAGACACCACAGGTGCAAGGATCAAGATCCGGGTCGCAGACAAGGATGTTGTCTGCTATCTGGATTCTGCGAACTCATGCGGCTTTCAAAAAATAAAGTGGCACATGTTTGTAGTTCAGTGTATTGGCGTTCAAACATAACATCACTCTGTCGGCCTCGGGTACAATTCAATTTGAATACCTCTGTTGACGTCCACTGGGTTTGTACACCTTGTTGTACACAGTACCATCTCACACATTCTTTCATCTATAAACTTCAAAATGCCTAGGATTAGCTCCCTCCTCACGCTCATTACCCTCTCCCTGGCTGGCGCCGCCTCTGCCAGCAGTTCCTGCATAGCGTTTGACATATCGTGGAACCTGTTGGCGTTCGGCTTTAACGGAAAAGACTACAACGCTGGTGCTCAGGATACATGGGCCTCCGGTGAGAGGCAATTACCCGTGGTCCAAGAACATAGGGTTGACATGAGATAACTCCTATAGGTTCCGCTACTGACATTACCACGTCTGGTCGACCGTAAGCTTCTACAGTGTACCTTGTGAACAGTAATGCAACATCAAAATGTCATTCTAGACCCTTCGACGGCAGCAACACGAAGTGTTACCTCTCCCAGGTATGCAATTTCATTCTCATTTGCAACTTTGAAGAGTTTGTTTTTTTGGCTGACTACAGTTGAACGTTAGTTCACCAACGCAATCTATGTCTTGGGCGCCGATGCATCCTCTGCTTCATCCATTTATATTTATGATGCTACTGCTAAATCTTGGTCCACTCAAGCAACTACTACCGAAACCTTCGATCCCTCTTCCTTTGATGCTATCTTGGACCACGACACCAACGTCTTCTGTGCGTTGCTGCTATACCGGCATACCCATATATACTAATCCAAGGTACAAGACGCCCTTTCTAAGGGTGAAATCTTCAGCCTTGATATGGGCCTTCTCAAAGCGGCCAACTCCACCCCCATCCCTTGGAATGACGTTCAAGCCTCTGGTTTCGGCGCTGACTACCAGCCAGTTATGGCGCTTGCCCAGAATCACATCCATTTCATCAACACACCTGGATCGACCGCCGGAAATGCTAAGATTTTCGTGATTCACTGTGCGTATTCGATTTTGGGTACATTTTTGTGATGATTCACAACGTTCTAGTCTCTTTCATGCAGCCTGAATTACAACCGTATGGAAACTTCCCCGCCACTCATGGCCAGACCACTTCCATTTTCATGGAGACTGGAGTAAGCTTTTCTGCGACCAGCCTTGAATTCTCTGACATCTGGGCGTCTAGGTGCAACAGGAGTTTGCATACATTCCGGATGATGGTTCCGCGACCTACGTCATCAACGTCGAAGTATGTAACCTCGATAATTCGTTGCCCCTTGGCCGCTTACCGATGTCATTTCTGTAGACAAACACCACTCAGACCTTGAAAGGACCCTCCGTCAAGGATTCGCTGGCAACCTATTTTGCGTCCACAGACTCCATTGTTCAGCTCAGCTCTGAAGGCGCCGTGTCTTACCTGCCCTACAAAGCTGAATCTGCTTCTGCTAACTCTGCCTCGGCATGGAATACCGTGAGCAAGCTTCCTGCTGCTTCGTCCTCCACGTCGAGCACATCAGCAAGTCGTGGTAGCAGCACTACCGCGACAGGGTCGAACACAGCAAAGGGGGCAGCTGCCACGGGAGCCTCTGGCGCCCAGGGCAATGGGGCTTTGTCGATGTCTACTCAGTGGGGTGTCAGTGGCCTGGTTGCCATGGCGCTTGCTGCTTTCTTCCTTTGACCTATGGACGTCACTTTACAACTACATTTGGATCGGAACCAGACTAATATTTACGTCACACATATTTTGAGCCTGCATTCATGGATACTACGCCAGGGACATGAATACATACATTTTAGTGCTTCATAATACTAAGTATATCGCCGTGGAATGTGAAGGCTGAGCGCTGAGCTCTTGCACTGTGCAGTTGGCAGAATTATCGCGTCACTCACGTGACTATGACCGGACAAAGCGACGACCAACTCCGAAAACAAACAGTCCAACCTCTTTTTCCCCCACGCCACGGTCGACATCTTCCCATAAAGGTCTGCGACCATCTACGCGGCACCGGCGCCTTCCATCACGTTCCTCCTCAACGCACCTACCTAGACTGCCCACTTTCTAATGGCCGAACAGCTCGACATTTCATTATCATCCCTATCCATCAACTCGGACTCATCGCTACGGAGTGAAGACTGGGATCGCTCCCTAATTATATCAGAAGTCGAGCCATCGTCGCATTTGCCCTCCCCAAAACTTACACAAAGCACCCCCCGGAATTCTGTTATTTTCCCTGTGGATTGTGATGCCACCCCAAGCCGGAGTCGTGGAAATGCGGTAGAAACCTCAGGCAGGGAGGGCAAGCGCTCTCTGAGCGAGCTTCTGAAGATACATGCGGAGAAGGGCACCGATGTCAGGTTCAGTGCAGAGGAAGCCGCGCGCCTTGCAGATGTCTTGGGACAATGGGTGAGCAGAACTTTCGTCTTCACCATCACATCTCTTCCTTCTTTTGTCATTCACAACCTCTTCGAACCTATCTCAACTATTTATATGCTCTAGATAAACGCATCATCGTCTCCGTACGAAGATGAGGATGACTTCTTTACCAGGTCACAGGATGATTTATCAATACCGAACAAAAAGAGTCAGGTCTTGGACAGCAGGCCTAGGGGCCAAAGCGAGAGCGCGAGCTCGCGACCTCCAAGTTCGACGGGTTTCGTTCAGTGATTTTCTCCATTTGGCTCCCTTTCTCACTCCAACACCATTTGCTGCTGGACCGCACGATCTCTCTCTCTCTCTCATACACTCATCATGTTTCCCTTCATTATCCATCTACTTTCCTAACTTTATCTTGTGACGACCATTCACGACCTGTTACGACTTTTACGCTAGTTACGAACCGCTATAAATGATTTCTCTTTACCTTATCTACCATCCTATTGGAGTCATACTGGGACACTACACACGTATTTATCCTTACAATAGATTTGCGCTGTGGGCCACAATCCATG
>JABAJT010009773.1:0-31667 GCA_018850275.1 Tephrocybe sp. 9174TJB
GTTTGAAGCCTAAGAACATGTGTCGTCTTAAACTGGTTTTGGACTATGAAACTCACGGAATAACGTTAGATATCTAGATCTTCCAGACCCATCAACACAGTTTGCCAACCGCGCCACGACTCTTCTCGTCTCACACTTGCACCGTATAAGTCTGACAGAAGTCTATTTGCTTACTTTCAAGACCGCCACTCACTCCTAAGTACATACCAGTATCTCTTTCAGACAGGATTTAGAAATCTCACTATCAAATTTAAATCCTTGACGTTTATCACAGCCTGATTGTTCTCACCTCTTAAAAGATATTCCAGTTGATCTTCTCTTGCCAGGCGACTTCAGAATACCATTCGACACACGGACGCCGCAAATTATTTCTATTGACAGCATCCAGTTTAGAATTCTGCTTGTCGACTACGACTGGCTTCTTTCATTCTCCGGTGACTTGATTGGTTGATACGTAAAGCTTGTTACCTATTCGTAGGCACACGAGTTGCTCACGACCCATTCTAGATATCCATGGATTAACATGGCCGAGCCAGCCCCTTTCAGCCTAAACCGCATCGGACCATGATGAGTGCAAGTCCACCCCAATATCCGCCTGTATCCGCATTGAAACACAGATTTAGGGACCGGCACAGTGGAGCCACCCTTGTCTTACCTCCAGCAAAATTGTCAGCCCTCAATCCTCGTCCCAGGACTTTGAACGCATTACTGCATGTGAACGTCCGGTGACAATCGTGTGTGTCGCATTCATCGATCGCAAGCGCCCCAAGAAGGTCGCGAGGAAAACTTGACGGATATACAGAAGTCGCCGTTTTGCTACAGCCGGGTTGTGATCTCAATTCTGGGGCAACAAATTACAACATCCTAATCGAAAACTCATGCCAGATGTGCTTTATCAAAACCCCTGAGGATCTCGAAGTACGGCAGATAGGCAAGAAAAAAGTTGCTTCTCTTGAGCATTTTCCAAGTATTTCAGTTTGTTGAGGAATTGCTGACCGACGAATATATTAGGTGTGTCTATTTATCGACATAGTCCAATTTTAATTTCGGCACCTTGGATTGTGAAGGCATAAGCAATACATATGCAGAATGCTGCCACCCGGGAACCACTGTTCAGGGTTTTTCTATAGATCGTGTGTATTGTTGCCAAGAAGTCGACTCCACAGCGCATGGGGTCGTGTATTTGTGAGCCTATTGAACTTCTTTCTATATGTGAGATTTTCTTCTGACTGACAGCTGATCAAAGCTCCGATCTGCCTGAAACCACCCCGGAAATGTTGTATGGCCAAAATTTTCATGCGTGGCTCAGAACTCGAAGATTGAGGCACCCTGCCGTTTACTCAAAGCCTTTGACGCGAAAGGCATAATCAAGGTCTCCCCTCGCTACTCCCTTGCAACACGGAGGATTGAAGATCTTTTTTTGGTTGCGTCCGAAATTCTGGTTCCATCTTTCCCTAGAGGATGATTGTCGAACGTTAAACACCAAGACTTATTCTATTTGGGGCATAAAGGATCAAGGTTACAGTAGTCCACATGCCACAATATCCCAATACACGATGCTTGCTACCAATATTCATCAGGTAACGCAATTACTGCTTTCCGAGTGTCTGATAGCTTAATCTCCCAGGGTTACCTTCGTTCTTGTTGTGGATTATCTGAGAGAGAGAAGGGCGAGTTGAATACCTTGACGCTTGACACCAACCTCCTCCCCAAAATGAGCTCAGATGAAACTTCACAATCTACGATGCTGGCCCTAGCTTACGATGCAACTTTCAATACTCCCAGGTGTGTGGGCTGTCTTACCTCGGCTATTAGTTGGCATTCAGGTTTCTGGAATGGCCCGCAGTTGGCGTCTCATAATGTCAACGGAGTTTTTCGACGAGCATGCGGGCTTGACGCTTCCCGATTAGTATTTGTATAAGGCCGCTTTGTCCTGATTTATTCTACATACGACTTCTCAGGGCCCCTCCAAGCCTGCGACCTCATGCTACCCGGACTCATCGGTGTCTCTTCCCTGGCTATGAGGCGCATTCTTACTGCTGGCATGAAGAAGAAGCAAGTCAATCGGAGCGCTAGTGGGCCGCGGCCTTTTGAATATTCAACCCAGAATGCTACACTCTTTTTTCTACTAGGCATCATTGAGGTTACAAAGGCACACGTGCACTTCGAATATGCTTTTTTTTTCGTGTAGAAGCGTTGCCGCAATACCAATCAATCAGCACCATGAGTCACCCAAAATTTCTATGCGTTATATTCGACAAAAACTCATTAAAACCTTGTAGTATTCCCGAAGCTGACAGTGTCGAGCATTGTTCATTGTAGTGTTCACGAAACGGTTTTGGGCACCACCTGAATCTCAGGTTCCTCATCAAATCTTATCAACAAAAGTTGTTCAAATCAAGTTGACCGATTCAACCCTAAAATTTTGGGGTGTGAATCCTTTTGAACGCTCAGCGGTATCGATATCGATATAACCTCCACCTTACTCCCCCAGCTGCAAGGTCAAAGGATATCCTTGTCACCAATAGTTCGTCCCACTAACCATATACGTCCTAGTACGTGGCCGCTGTGTACAAAAATACCTTCTCCCGCGAAGTTTTGCAATTGATTCTGAGCGTCCCTCTTGCACTGACACATGGTATGTATTCATGTATTCATTTACCCTTACTCTCATCCACTATCTCTACAGCTTGGTACTCAAATGAAACCAGCAATTTCAACTTTCATGCAAGCAGCCCCTCTATTTGGCCGTTTGACGGAGGTATCTTTTCATAAATTGCTTAGCACAATCAAGAGGATTTAGTGCTAGTATTAAGTGCTATAGGCGACATATGAACGAGGACGTTTCGACAACCCCCGATCCCAGTCTAGCCGAATTTTGTCCATGTATGCGTCATTTTGTCGTCATTCATGAGTTGCGCATGCTGTTCTATGTTCGTACAATATCGTGCGGTGCTTATCATGGGCTGTCGAAACAATTAGCCGGATTCGATCAGCTCAGGTGTATGTCGATATGATTCCATAGGTCAAGCCCGGGAACATGTCCGAAGGGCGATTGACCGCAAGTTGGAGCTCAAGCGCAACGAGGCAGGAAACATGAATTTGGCATAATGTCTGGAGTTCGTCTTCAGATGACGTGAAGGCTCAAATCAGGCCTCGAGGTGGCCCGTATTCACTGGTTACGCGGGGGTTGGTGGTGGAGTTCGACTTTGAGCCTCAGTACCGTTTCGCACGTACCACATCCAAACTCCAGCCTTGGTGTTACAGAACGAAGTTTGGGAAATGTAAGTTTTCTAGTGGAGTAATGGCTGATGGAGGCCACGCGTACTCGACGAGGGCCGAGCCACGGAACTAGTTGAAAACACGAAGTTTGTCGGGGAGGGGGTCATGAATTATCGACCCATAATATTGTGCGGCAATCATGAGCGGATCCCACTAATGGAAATTGATGTTTTGAAGATATGAAGCTGTAGTGTCTGGGTATGAAAATGAATCGTAGAGGATTGTAATCCCGCACCAAGAAAGTGATGCATGGTATTGCGCAGAGCAAGAGTTAATGTAATTCATGCCCTCTGACGGTCGGTATGATTTATCCGGTATCTTCGCCACACTAACCAATACCGGGTCGCCGAGATGACCGCATTTATGTGCATTCCTCCCTGGTGAATGTGTTCGCATCATGAGCCAATCGTCCGGGTCCGAGGCTTTGATTTGGGTTGAAATACTCCAAAAAATCGCTCCGCCTTCCCGTATTTCATCCGTAAGTATATCATGAACCTTGAGCTAGAGCCAGCATCACACATGAATGTCGACGTAGAGGAGTCGATTCCCGGAGTGCCGGCATTGAAATATTAAAAAAGCGATTGAAGGAAGGAAAGAGAAAGAAGTTGAACCTGCGAAGGGCCAAGTAACGATCACCAATTACTTACGACCTTGATGACTCATGCATGGAAGCAAGTTACGTGCTTATCAATAAGGGAATTCATTCCAATGTGGAACGGCGTGTTCGGGACGACTGCCAGTGGACTTAGCCTCGGAAGCGTCTGGTGTCCGAAGAGGAGGAGCAGCCACAAAGAAAGTCGATAGGAAGAAGTTATTCCATAAAAGTGAAGTCACGTAAGTTTGAGCAGTGGTTTAGTCGAATAGAGAAACTTGAGGCTGAAGACGCCGTTTGAAAGTGCGGCTCGAATATCCGTCCTCGCGGCATACAACGGTCAGGCCTGATCACGAGAAAGAGCCAGAAGGAGGTGGGTGCGGTTCATCCCGACGCGCGAGGCTCCATATCGATGGAGGCTGAGGCAAAAACAAGGCGTTTGCCGTAGTCGCAGTTGGAAGTATGAAACAAAGAGGTCACTTGAGCCCAGTAACGTCACGGAGCGCGCCTTGTTCCTGGCCCACCATTGTTGTACGACGGCGTCCACGCTGCTGGCATTAATGCACCCGAGAAGCTCACCTACAATTTCTCACTGGCGCTCGGCACGGCGACTTGCAGCTTTTAATCCCCGTTCCTTACGAGGGACATATCAGCCAAGTTTACTACATAGTAGCACTACTAGCCCTCGGTGGACTCCTATATCAAGAGGGCCAGACACATGTCCTGTCTCTATTCTGAATTCCGAGATCTATGTGCGGCATCTTGCATTGTCATCGATTAAACATCGAGCCTACCTGCACACGCAGGCGCGACTTCATATCCGTTCTGGTGACGAAACTGCCACCAAATTTTATCGATGCCTCGTCTCCTTCTCGTACATTTATAAGTAAACGGGATTAGAAGCAGCCTTTTTCTTTAACCCTGTCCTACAACTCACACCTCAACCAACATGTCTATCGTTGACAACGCCAATACCGTCTGCTGCAACTGCACCCATGACGACGAGATTCACTTTTCCATCCCTTGTGGTTGCCCTAGTCTTACTCCTCCTACCCACCCTCTGCGCCTTCAGGACGCTTACCATCGACTATGGTGCTCTACATGTCTAGCGTACTGCTGTGCGCCTCCCACCTGCCCAGACGTCATTCGCGCCAACCGTTTTGGACGCTTGGACCACTATTTTCCTGGGTTGACGAGACCCCTGTCGGCATGCGTATCCTGCAAGTACCTCATCCTTTCCTCGGTCTGGACCCATCCTTACTAATGTATTGCGCAATGGGCCCATAGATTTCATCGAAAAGGTAAATAGGCTCTGCACATCCCTCGTTGCCTGGTGAAGTCCCTGTTGAAGGACACCATTCCAAGTGCGTTTGTTGCCGATGAATACGCGCGTTCTAGAGGGCCTAGCCAACGGCTCGGCGCATCCATTCGACAGGGTGCTTATAGAATCTGGAGTATGAGCCAGCGAAAGATGGGGCCGATCATATAGACACTTCGATGGCCTAATCCCCACCCCCACAAATCACTCTTCACACCTCTGGCCGCTTAAAGCAATAGTTTAGGTACTTCTACTAGTCTAATCTTGATATGCCCCCACATGCCGAGATGTATACTACATGCAGATAACGGGATGGAATCGATACAACTTCGTACTATTTCCGGCGCAGTCTAGGCTTCGGGAACACAAGAGGAGTGCTCAGAACTGCGTGTTTGGTCGCACCATCCTTGTCTGACAGACCTAAACGGACTCTGTCCCGGTCACCCAATTGGCTAATTTTGCAACCTGCAAGGTGTCAGACGAAGGGCTTGATTAGTTTGCGGTGAAGACATACCTAGTGACTTGAATAAAGTGTTGATCCTAGAAGGGTATAGTGGATAAATGGAAGTGCGAAAGTGCGAAACACGAGTGTCAACTTACTCGGTCACAGGCTTGTGCAATTCAAAAGCAATTTGTGAAGTATCCGTTGCGAAATTGTCGACCTTGAGACAAAGCGCAAACATATACGTGAACAGCTTCGTTTGTGTTGTAGACGTCGAGGTATGGCTAGACATAGAGAATATGTCAGATCAAAAAGACAAAAAAACTCAAAGCATACCTCGTCGATCCACGGGAGGTTTCTGTGAAGCGCGAGATTAAGCCATCGACGACAATGCTGGGTACTGATGGTAATTTTTTCACTAGGTCGTCCTTGCTAATGCTCTTTTTGAACTCGACAGCCTGACGGAAGGCCATCAGAGCAGATATATAGAGCAAAATTTTCCTTATTAGATAGGATCGTGAATTTCCTTGTACAAAGCGAAGCGAAAACGACTCACAGATTCTTTTTTCTTCTCTTTGTAGAGTCGATATCAGCATGTGTCGCATCAACATGAGCATTGAGCCAATTCGAATATTGGAAGGCCAAAAGTGCCTTTCTCTCTCTTGGGCCCGCCGCTTGGTCGAACGCGCTAACAGAAAGTGCCTTCCACTCGACCTCGGGGATAATATTATGCAGAGGATAAGCGTCTTCCGGGTCAACCGCAGTCGCATCGAAAGGTGGTATCAGCCTGTTCTTGTCTGACTCTTCCTTTGCTTCCTCTTGAAAATCAGGACGAATGGTGTCATAGGATGGTCAGACATGCGGTTGAAAAGATAACGCACCAGTTGTCATTAGCCCAGCCGCACCCTTGTCAATTCCCTGCTGGAGGTGGTTCATGACACCTTCCATTGCGCTAACATCGACGCGGTTGCGCTCCTGTGCACGTATGCTTGCTTTGGCTTTCTTCGTACCAAATGTCTCGCCCAAAGTGTTCCTAGCCTGCTGGTAATTTTGTTGTGTCGGCGCTGCTGAAGCAGGAATGCTCTTGAGAGCTTTTACAGTCCTCGTCAGGATAAAAGGTGTTTTTGCTATGGGTAGGATGTTCAAAGTCGATGTGCGTTTATTGTGAACTGCTAGAAGATATCTTGAGGGAAGTTAAGATGATATCCAATAAAAATTAGCTCGCGAACGCACTTGCATCCCGAATCCGCCGCTCGTCGGCTTTCCTCATGATTAGATATAAATTCCACATTGTCCGTCTCGCCCACGACCAGAAGGTCCCGCTCGTTTGTAAACCCTGAGGTAGCATTTCCAGATTCGTCTTTTGCTTTTTTGTTTGCATAACATTTGAATGCCGTCGACGACGGTGCTTGAATGGCAGGGTAGCTCACTAAAGCACGATTCTGTTTAGACGGAGCTGTAGCAATTTGCAGTGGATAGCTCACCAAGAAGCGGCCCTACACCACTTGGGGATGCAGCTAGCTTCATCGCCACGCCTTCCGAGGATATTGCTTCATGTTTTCTTTTTTTCGACGTTGACTTCGCCGTCGACATGGCTGTGAAGAGGATGAGGGGGAAAGGTTGGTGGAAGTGATGGATGAAGATCGAAATTATTGAATGGCGCTGTTTGTGCTCTTTCCTCTCGAGACCATGTGCATTGGCATCGAACGCGTCTAACGGCTACCTTCAGTTCCTTTATACCTCTTTCCTGACTTATTACAGATACTTAATTCCTCTCAGGCGACCTCTGCGCTGCCCCAGAGCCTAACGTTTCAGAGCCAGTCACTCACTCGGTGTTCTGAGCATAAGACCCTGCTGGTGGTACAATACCTTCCACCATAATTCTAGTACCCGGTTATCCATTATCAGATCATGGACCGAAGCCATAATGTCGAGAAGGCAGAGCCCGAGAGCCCATCACTCAAACCGACTGACGGCGGACACGATTCTGCAGATTTCCCAATGCTCCCACCATCACCAGGCACCCTCAACCACCTCAAGATGGAGGAGCTTAAGCAGGAACCTCTGCCACCATCTCTTGCACCTATGCACGTCAAAGAAGAGCCTAAGACAGAAGAAGAGCCGTCACCGTCGCAGTCGCCAACGCTCCGTGAAGAATCCTCACCACAGAAGTCCAAGCTGTCGCCTTCACCTACTCCTCCACCGTCAACCACGAATGGAACACCATCCATGTCATCTACACCTCCACCCGTAGAGACCCCCACGACGTCCAAGAAATCACAGTCCCCGCCCGTTCAACTCATTGGTAACTTGCCCATTGCACGAGAAGCAGCACTAGCTACATTTAATGAGATTGAGGCAAACAACTACCAGTACAAGACGTTAGGGCGATCTAGAGAGGCTTTGGAAAGTATGACCTGCGATTGCACTTTCGATCCAGGTTAGTGTCTCATCGTCGTCATTGTCTCTGGCACATCTCGCCCTCAAGTTGTTCTGATTTTCGGAAAATTTTTACCAACAGCTCATGACGACCCCGATGTTGCCTGCGGACCTAATTCTGACTGTATTAACCTGCTGACGCAGGTTGAGTGTGTTCTCGACGACTGTCGCTGCGGTGAGCATTGTCAAAACCAACGGTGAGCACTGCATTACGTACGCAGAAAAGCTGGTACCCATTGATTGTCTCCTCAGGTTCCAGAACCGCGAGTACGCCGACATTGACATCGTCCAGACAGAGTTGAAAGGGTTTGGACTGCGAGCTGAGAACGATCTGCAAAAGTAAGGGAGCAAAATTGATCTTTTGTGATATGCACCAGTTCTCACAATATGAGCAGAGATACCTTCATCTACGAGTATGTTGGAGACGTGGTTAACCCAATATCTTTCAAGAAGCGCATGCGTGATTATGCGGAGGAGGGGATTCAACACTTCTACTTCATGATGCTGCAGAAGGATGAGGTGTGTACCCCATCTGCCCGCCATTCCATCTGTCTTCACCCAGCTTCGTCAAATAGTTCATAGACGCCACCAAAAATGGAGGGATTGGTCGTTTTGCAAACCACAGTTGCAGGCCAAACTGTTATGTTGCGAAATGGACTGTTGGTGCCCACGTCCGAATGGGAATTTTTGCGAAACGCAATATCAAGAAACACGAGGAACTAACGTTCAACTATAATGTGGATCGATATGGGTATGTCCATCTGCGCTGTCAGAAAGTTATGCGTTAACGAATTCTTTGTCCAGCCATCAAGCGCAGACATGTTACTGTGGAGAATCAAATTGTGTGGGTTACATTGGTGGCAAGACGCAGACTGATGTCGCCACAATGGATGACCTTTATCTTGATGGTACGTCAATGAGCATGTATGTTTTTGCCCTCAGTCACGAACACACTGCTGCAGCTCTCGGAATTACGGAGGAGGCAGATTTGATGGAACTGAAGGGTAACAAGAAGAAAAAAGGCAAGAAGATCGACGATCCTGACTTCATGGTGAGAATCATCCTCTATGAAGGTTTGCGGATGTCCAATTCCCTCTTTAGCCAACCATGAAGCCTCTTGTGGAGAAGGAGATACCCAAGGTCGTCCAGGCCATCCGACAGATGCCAAGTCGCAAGGTTCTGGTGAAGCTATTGACTCGTATAAGGGTGAGTAGCACGGGGCTGTTTCTATCTGCAACATGGCTGACATGAATCACGCCAGTTAACTGAAGATCAAGCTGCTCTTCGGCAAATCATGCGATTACGTGGTTATAGCCTTATGACCAACATTCTGGACGACTATCGATCCGACAACGAGCTTCTAAACCTGGTATGTTTGCGTAGCCATTGGTATTTGTGCCGGCTCTCATAATCGAGCCATAGGCTCTTTCTTGTATGTCAACTTGGCCTCTCTTGAACCGGAACAAAGTCGATGACTCTCATGTCATCGTATCTGTGAAGGCGATTGCGGAAGTTGAAGAGCCTCCGGATGACAAAAACAAAGAATTAGCTCAAAAGGCAAGCCCGGCACGGAGCCCATTCCACACACATTCTGACTTGCATGTATAGCTGGTTACGCATTGGGAGTCCCTTCCCTTGTACAAACGAATATCAAAAGTCAAACGTCTCAGTCCCCCTCTCGTCAGTATTCCCAACCTCCGCGCCTTATAAATCCACCCCACTTACCACTCTATTTAGGATGGCGCTGAGGAGCGATTTAAGCTTGACGAGGTCGACCTCTATCAATCCTCTTACAAGCGTGCTAAGTATGGTCACGGTTCTGAGATAGACCTTTCCCGAGCCAAATGGCGCCCGAAGCCGCAGCAGGGCCCGTACCATCATCGTCAACCAATCTACTCACCTCCCCTCCTTTTCAAACCCAATCCCAACCCAGATCCCATACCTGAACCTCTCGGGTTTGGACGCCCACCTCCACCATCAGCCGAGGTAGAAGCTCAGCGCAAGAGCGTTCTCGCGGTCATTGCTGCTGTAGCGGAGCAGGAGGCAGCTAAGGAGGCGGCAGCCGCCCAGGCTGCCCAAGAGGCAGAGGTCGCTGCAAAGGCAAAAGCGGAGGCAAAAGCGGCCGCAAAGGCCGCGAGAGCCAAAGAAAAGGAGGAACGCAAGAAAGCCAGGGCATCCAAGAAGGCGGTTACCGAGGAAGAGAAGGAGGTGCTGAAGGAAAAGCGAATGCTAAAATTAGTGGGAGCTGTTGTCGTGAAGCTAATGTCGAAGCATTCCAAAGCGATGAATCACGACCAGTTCAAGAAACATGCCAAGGAGGTGCGTTTTATACTTCTTTCACGTTTGCCTAATGCCGATGTGTTCTTGTCAATAGCTGACTCAGATCATTACTGACAAGGAGAAAAAGTCCTCGAGCTACAAGGAAGGCCGGCTGGAACAACTCTCAGACGAAAAGGTCGCAAAAATAAAGAAGTTCGCTAAGGATTACATTGCCAAGGTCCTACGGAAACTTGAGAAGTCTGACAAGCTTTCGCGACGACCGTCCTCAAACGATCTAGTTGCTTCTACTTCCACACTTCCCGATACGCCACGTGAAGGAGAGGGTGGTGACGTCGTTATGGGCAGCGCATCGGTGGAGGATATGAACATAGTCTCCGATAGCGACGGGGGTACAGATAGAGAAGGAGATGAAGGCGAAGAAGACGAGATTGGAGCGGATGGGGATGTGGATAGGATGAATGGTGTAGGCTCCGGAAGTCCTCTAGGGGAGGCCCCTGGATTACCAGCTGAGACTGGTGACCAGATGGATCTGGATGACAGGCCTGGACATCACATCGCGGTCCAACCACCATCTGACCCACGTCGACGACCACCAAACAATGAGTTAGACTCATGGGAGCCACCACAAGGACCGAGCGGTATGTAGCGACCGAGCTGGTCCAAACAGTGCGTTTATGGTGCGATATGATGTAACTTAATCGTATCAATTCATGAGATAGATGGCTAATGATCAGCTACTGGTTGCGCCTCATCTCGTCCTCTTCCAAGGCTATAGTACCCGTTATCTGGGCATGGTTTCGGTAAACGGCGCTGCCTTGATCCAGCGGCTTGGTAGTGATATATATCCCTGGTGATTCCTGTTTGTCACAGCGCTTGTCTGTGTGCCAACGGTGGCAATGCGGCGGCCGGCAGGGATGGATATGTACATGTATGAACTATATACCACCCAGGTACTCATGGAGTATCAATCTTTCAGGAGGACCCTTTCAAGTTTCGTGGCGCTGCTGGATTTCCTTACCTTAGACCATTTGGCAGCGTTGTTCATCACGCGTGGTTGCCCAATCAAGTCAGGTCATGGTTGGTTGTGAGTGATTGTTTTCCCAAAATGGTCTACTTGAAGGCCCGGGTTTTCTTTATGTGCTACTATGCGTGCATGGCACATACCTATGTATTTGTGTCATCTGATTACATCCTAGTGGCACCCACATTTCCATACAGAACCCCCCCACATGTTCATGGGCGTGCTCCTTCAAATTAGATTCCTGTTATTATTTTGATTTTTCTACGAGGGCAGAAATACATGAAAGGGATGTCGAAAGCTTACAAACACATCAGTTCATATCTATATATCCCTTTCAAGGGCGCATCAGGGCGCTATGTAACCCGGCCACCGAAAGGGCCCCAAGCAGGATCCGGAACACCTACGAAATATGTAACCAAAGTCTGAATCTGAAACACACCGGGAACTGGGGAACACAAGATGTACAAAATACATCAATCAAAGCAGCTTGGAATTGCATCCTTCGTATACGTACATGTGGCAAGAAGTTACGTTCTAGCGTGACCCTAGCACTAGCCTACATACTTGTGGACAGTCAAGTATCTGACAAGGAGGAGGGCACAGAAGTGATTCGTTCTATATCAGAATTCACAGGAAACAAAGGCGACTTTGGGAAAGAAATTGCTGTTCCGAGCGGTAAATAACAAATGTTCAGTGGCAGGCCATGAGCTTAGCCGCATCGGATCACTATTTATATACTCCGCTGAAACGGACACCGACCATTTTATCCAAAACCTCATGCATCATGCTGCTTAACGTCCTGCTTTCTTGAACAGTAAAATGCGCATTATGCCGTGCTTGTTCCGTGTCATTGGTATCGACACTGTAACTGCATCCAAAATTAAAAGAACTTTTCCGTAATCCCAACCACCCGGGGCAGTCGGGCCTTTGATGTCAGATCAAGCCGATCTCGGCCCCTTGAAATGAGAGCAGCCAGACACTTGAATCCATCCTGGACTTTCCAAGAAACAGGCAGGTATTACCTGTTGCAGATTGGTCACGTAATTCGGAATCTGATATCTTCACGACATTGAGACCAAAGCCATTTATGTATATACTAGGATGCCAATATAGATCGTCTTGATGGCAAGTCAGCCAGGCTTGTGGACCTCCTTGCCTCTTGCTGAGCGAAAAAAATCTCCAGGGATGATCGGGATTGGCCCATCAGTTCTTTTCTGCTAGACTGAACCAGTTCGGTTTTGACGTCGCCGCACGGCTGTGGGTGGCGTCAAAGCCTTTATCGTCATAGCCTCAAATTATAGTATCAATAGGCTTCCCTGGCCCGTCCAATAGATGACGGATGGTATCTACGTTTAATGATTGTCTCATTATGACACATAAATTGCTTTTAGATCTGTGATCTGACTTTGCGTCTTTTGAGTTAAACGAGTGGCAAACTGGAATCATGCATTGGCTCCCCCCTGATAATTAAATAATAACTTAATGGAAATTGAGTCAGTAATTGCTTTGAATTGTTTAATTTAAACTTTAGCCTCACACTCGCTACATATTTTATAGGCGAACTATCATCCTAGCCTAGTTTCAGCTGGTGGCGCGGGATTCCCGCGGACTCGGACCTCCAGCCAATTCGCAGTCAACAGCGCTACTAGTTCCTATCTTGTTTGCCCATAGGAGTTGATTGTTCGATTGAACTGTTTCCTCAGCTGTTACCAAGTCATATGAAATCCGAGTTATCGGTGCAAGGGGGGTTGCATGTGTCGCTTAATCATTCCGACTCGGAGGTCGTGACGGAACTTCTGGTGTGTTGGATACCCATCTAGATATCTAACACCTGAATCTTCCCCAGGGCCATCAAACTCCATCAACATCGGTGGACACCCATTACCCCCAATAGACTTTATGTCGAGATTCATATCTCAAAAGTATATTCCTCTCTACTACTATGCACTCACACGGGCAGATGTTTCCGCCTGGCGCTTCCGGTAACACATGCGATGAGCTTGGTCACGCTGTCTTTGCGTTTTAAGAAAATATAAAAAGAAACCACTCCTTGCCGCCGATCAGACTCACTGCACAACTCCTCCCACGTCGCCTTTTCTTTCACGAGATGATACATCCGCTGGCCTTGCTTCAAGTAGCTTCAATGGGTGTGGTACGCCAATCTTCGCGTCTCGCAAACAAGAAGCTAATATACCCAGCTCACCCACCTGTTCTTCCGCACTTTTGAGCCAAAAGGCACCCTCATTTGTGCCTCTATACTTTTTGCAGAACCTGTCTTGTTTCTCTCCATTACACCACATGCAGCCTTTGAGCTCGCATCACTCTCAACTGTATATGTTGTATTCCTAGGAACGTTGGCGCTCTCCATCGTCGTATATCGAATATCGCCGTGGCATCCTTTAGCGGAATACCCTGGACCTCTTTTGAACAAGGTTTGTCGTCCGAAAATATTTGTCAACCCAAGCTCTACTTATTTTACGAAAACGCTTACAGATCACACAATTCCGGAATGTTTATGTACAATGGAGCGGGTTTCAACATCTCGTCCTCAAAGAACTCCACGATCAGTATGGGCCTTTTGTCAGAATCGGTAAAGTGCTCACCAGGAAATCCTCCCTTCTATCATCTAATCCGTGTGGGTTAATTGCGAAGGTCCAAATGAATTGTCAATCATTGACATCGACGCCACCCTAGCCATTCTAGGACCAGGAGGACTTCAGAAAGGCCGATGTGCGTAGCTTTCTATTTGAACAGTTTCAGGAACAGATCACCAAATCGACCTACAGATTATGACCCACGGCGCGATCCCAATGCCCCCGAAAATTTGCTTGCAATGCTCGGCCAAGCCCACACGGACCGCAGACGCATATGGTCCCGAGCATTTACTAGTGCTTCCTTGGTTGAGTACGAGGTTGCGCTTGTTAATCGCGCTGATTCATTGCTCGGCAAATTGTCGTCATTAGTCTCGGAATCAGTAGATTTGTCGATGTGGCTCAGCCTCTTTTCCCTGGATTTCATGGGTGACATGGCGTACGTAAAATTTGTCTTTCAAGGGAATAAAGATTGAGCCAAAGACAGTTTCGGCCAAGGTTTCAATCTTCTCCATCGCGGCGGTGACCCGGAAAACATTCAACAAATGTTTGAAAATGGCTTTGTGTAAGTACTAGCAATCGATTAAGTCAAAAGTTACAAGGGGCTGACCTGGGGCGCTTCAGGCCCATTTCAATTGTCTGTCAAATTCCCTGGGCCTGGTCGACCATTCAACTGTTTCCTTCCCTGTCCCAGAATATTATGAAGTTAAGGAGGTTCGCAATTAATCACGGAAAATTGCGTTTGACGAAAGGGACCAAAACGAAAGATCTTTGGTATCATCTAGTAGGCTTGTACCCTGCTACCGGAATCCCCACTGACGTAGGATGCAGTCAGATGAAGCCGGCCTTGAAAAGGAGCGCCCAAAAGAGAAGGATATCGTAGCGGACAGTGCCCTAGCTATGATTGCTGGCTCAGACACGACAGCCACTGGGCTAAGTAATTTGTTTTATTTCCTTCTCTGTCATCCCCATTGCCTCAATCGTCTAAGGGATGAAATTGACGACGTGTATCCCAAAGAGGAGAGCCCTTTATCGTCAGCGAGACATTCCCAGCTTCCATACCTCACTGCGTGCATGTACGGCTTCCTTTTTTCCTACAAAAAGGAATCAGCATTTAATTTACCGATGTTCTCCCTAGAAATGAAAGTCTTAGACTCCTTCCGCCTACTCTGAGCAGTGGCCCGCGGGAAGTCTTGAGAGACGAAGGGGACCGGTTTTTTGCTGGCAGGTATGCATTGTTAGATGTGGCATGAACCCGGTCCCTGATCATATATCTAGGTGTATTCCAGAGGGAACCCAGGTCTACCTTCCTCCGTATTCTATCCACAGGAATCCTGAATATTTCTTCCCGCGACCAAACGATTTTGTGCCCGAACGATGGCTCTCTGAACCTACAGAAGGCAACAACGTGCTCAACATCAACGCCTTTATCCCTTTCAGCTATGGCCCCACAAATTGCGTGGGCAGAAATTTAGCGCGAAGGGAGATGATGATGATTGCTAGTGGAATCATTCAGAAATTCGATATCCGATTCGCAGATGGCTATGACCCCAATTCATGGCTTGAGGAGTTGCATGATCACTTTGTTTCCAAACGGGGCCCATTACGCGTTACGCTATCTGCTAGGTTTTGATTTCTCATAATCGGATAATATCAAACAAATTGTATTATGTATAGTATTTATTGGAATCTGACTACTACGTTATGGAGATAAAGCTGATCTCGTGGTCATTATGGTAAAACGTGGCGCGTCCAACTTGTGTCGGTGTTACTGTCTCCCAATCAGGAAGATCGGGCCATGGGCCGTGATATACTTCGCGGGTAGTCTTATCAAAAGGAGGCACGTTGACTTGATTCAGCGGGGTATGCGATATCGGGAGAATTCCTAGTTGAACGTTATGGCCATAAACGACCATAGATTTAATCATGCTTCTTGTCACTGGATGATTCATATTTGCTGAACTGGGCAGGTGGATACGATAATGAAGCCGCCGGTTCTTGACGTCGAACCATAGGTGTCCATGTCATTTCCTATGACATCAAGGGGGGGTAACCGATAAATGGGTAACTGACTGACTCATAAACCTTCATAAACGCAACAGCTCCAGGGACTGGAGACATTTTTGTGTGACTTGCCAAAACAAGCGAAGGCTTTCATCTCTGAGGCTTTCACTTGCTGGGGTGTTGATTGTTTTAGGCGCTACTGAGCTATACTGGTGGTGGTTTGGATCAAGTTCGATGTCGGCCTTCCTTTCGAAGATACAACGGAAAAGGACTTTTGGGGGAATGGAACGGATAGATAGAATTGGCGGTTATTTTGGCCATACACCCTGAAGAGGACTACCGTATGTCCACATCTGGTGAAGAAAAGAAATAGAAACTTGGGATGTAAAAGGGCGTAAAGCGAAAATATTGGAATGCCCACGCGAACGATTATTTATCCCATCTGATCTGTAGTCCTGGATTGAGAAGTCTTGGGGCTCGAGCTCATGGATCTTCCAATAGTCCGTGTCACGTTGGTGCGTGCCCATCCGGTCAAGTTTCGTCACTGACAAAAAAATATTTAATGGTCGCCGGCTCCAAAACTCACTGCCCAACGCTCCGTGTCGGGATTTGAAGGATCGCAGCTTGCCATTAAGTCGCGTACTGTGAGGGCGCATACAATGGCTGGACGACGTTGGGGATTGTTGGATGGATCGTTTTTCCAACCACCTGAAGACAGATTGTTGTCTGAAAAATGTAGAAAGTGTAACTGATGAAACGACAACAAGGACAGTCACGCTGATCTAGCCTTGGTGGACAGTCTTCAACATAAGTAGGATGTATATTTATGCGCCTAATCAACCTCAAGTACTGTGCCACGCTGGACACTGCCCCATCCTAAGAATTAATTGTTAGGATCAAGCATAATGGACCGTACAAGCGTACTCACCGACCAACCGCCAATGTTTCTCGATGCGGCGGGAAAGTGCAACCTTTTCGCCAACCTCTGTGCATGCAGGTGAGGTCAACTGGATCTTCGCCAAATCCGCCTTGACGCTCAGGACGCGTCCACCGGTCGAAGTCGAACCGATATTGATAAGTAGGAGCTCATTCTTGACAAGCTTAGTCACTTTCGTCTGCTTTTTGTCCTCTGTCTTGACGCCGAGCAAACGACGAAGTAAGAACAGGCTGATCTCGAGTTCTAAAATATTATAAGTATTTGATTTAATAGATCTCATGTATGAATGGTCGCACCGGTGTAGATTTTTGGGAGTTTGCCAACGGCGCCCAAGACTTGTCCCACAAGACGATCGGCTCTGCAAAGAGTAGGATCTATCCGAGTACCCACACCAATTAAACCACCGGGCACAGCAAACGACAGCAAGTTGTTCTCGGCATGCAGAGACATGATTTGACTGAAAATAGGTTTGCACCTTGTTCGGCCAGCACTGTCCTTGGTCACGATACCGGGTCTAATCTCGACTTCAAGGCCGAGTTTCAAAACACCAGTCAAAATAGAACCACCAGCAACACCACCCTTGAGATCATCGACTTCAGCACCAGGCTTGTTCACATCGAATGAACGGATGACGATGAGGCGGGGATCAGAGGTGAAGTCACGAATGGGAATGGGGATGCGTTTCACGATGTATTCGTTGACCGCATCGATGTTATACTTTAGCTGAGCGGATATCGGGACAATAGGGGATGATTCCGCCACAGTGCCTAATTCAAAGAGTGGGTTTGACAGACAATGAGAAAAGAGAAATAGCGCACCTTTCACGAACGCGGCGATGCTCTTTTGGTGTTCTAGTGCTTGTGCCTCTTTGATCAAATCAACCTTATTCTGGAGGATGATAATGTTTTCGAGTTTCATAATTTCGACAGCAGCAAGATGCTCGGATGTTTGGGGTTGCGGGCATGTTTCGTTTCCTGCAATGAGAAGCAGGGCTGCGTCCATGACCGCGGCACCGTTCAACATGGTAGCCATGAGAATGTCGTGTCCAGGGCAGTCGACGAAAGAAACATGACGAATCAATTTCATCCGATGATTGCATCCAGGTCGTTCGCAAGGGGGATTATCTTCTTTATGTGAAGGATATGACCGGTAGCAACCTGGTCGCGGACAGGCAGGGTTTTCACATTGATAGATCTACGCGTAATTCAAGCTTGGCACGTCGAAGAAGAGATCGGTCTCGTACTTTGGCATTGGCATATCCAAGCTTGATAGTAATATTCCGCACGAGCTCGTTCTTAAATCTGACCGTCATCACACCAGATATCGCTTTTACTACAGTCGACTTTCCGTGAGCGACATGTCCAATGGTACCTGGATGCTCATGATCAGATGCCAGTCCTCTAGGTCAAAGGTTGTTCTTACCAAGATTGATCGTAGCCTTGCAAGAAATTTAGATCGCATATGAAGCACATATATATTAGAAAACTCACTTGTTTAGATATCACCTCTGGCGACAGAGGGGTAAGTTTTGAAGCATCAATCTCAACCTTTGGAATGTTGTCGATAACGTCGTCTTCTTCCTCTTCCTCGGAATCCGACTCTTCATCTCGCTTTTGAAGGGTTTCTTCCGTAGCCATGTTTAATATTGATTATCGATAGTTCGAGAAAGATGGATACAGGAGAGACGATGAAGCTGTTGAGTCCGTTGTGCGCGATGACTCCAGGTCAAAATTCGTGGGCGGAGATTCAATGTCCACGTGCCGACCTTTTATAAAACAAACCTTGAAAGTCGGCCACCGTGACTAGTGTGCACGCTGGGTCTTCTGAGTTTGGCAGACTGTCAGCACAGCGCCCAACTGAATCACAACAACATCGCGATCCCAATCCAACTTCGTTCATGATATTTGCTTCTAGCAATAGATCTAGGGAATCTGTGAACGTCCGAATAAAGTCATCTTTCCCCAGTGACCAACACCTTTGTGTGCCAGCTGTCGACGCCTTTTGCTATAGTACTCTTCATCTCCACTTTCATCTTCATTTTTCGGAAATTTAGTGGAGGCTAGACCGTTGTGGGGCCCGGAACTACATAACGTGGTGTGGTCAACACATGCAAAGCCTCTGCGTCACATTTGACTCTGACTTTATATAGGAGTGGACTCGATGTGTGTCGAGTGACATTTTTGGAACGGCTTGAAATTTTCTTGATTTCTCAATATGTCTCTAGGAGAAGGTGTGTTGTGGCGCTCAGGTGTTCCGTTGGATACAGACTCAAAAATGCTCACTACATAATAGCGGACGGAAAGTTCCCGACGGCGAACCAGGGTACGGGTTTACCTCCTTCGCCGACGAGAGAAAATCCAGGCCGAGTCTGTTTTTTATGTTTCGACGGCTCCTTGGCTAGACTCATGGTTGTCATATTCTAGGTATTTCCGAAGTCAGATCCTCAATCAGGTATGTAATCACAGAGGATTCATAATCTCAACCGTACTAAACAACTTGAGCAGCCCCGCACACACCAGCACTCCAAGGAGGATTCGTTGGAAACCCATATCTGATGGCTGGCGCATTACGCAAAGTCGACCATGCTCTCGGAGAGGTAATTGCCATTCTCGAAAGCGAAGAGAATGCACACAGTGGCGCAGATGAAGAGTCACCTCTGTTGACTAAATTCCGGTTCTGGAGGGAGATATATGTTATGCGTGGGGATACACGGACACCACCAGTCAGAAGTAGGGCGTCGCCACAAATTCGTTCACGAACAGGGTCGCGGTCGCGGTCACCTCAAGCGGGCGGCATGTTTGTGGACTGAAATGACTTCCTTTATTCGTTTTTTGGCCGTATGACTAGAAGATACTATTATAAGAATAGGGAAAGCATTGCAAAGTATGATCGATTGTGATATTCGACGGTGTGGGGTAGTAAGCTATTTCTCGATACAGAAGAAGTTGGAGAAATAGGTGGTAGTACATTCCAAAGTAAAGAAAATTCATATGCATGTCATGGGAGATCCAGTCATTCTTTTGCTGCCCGGGCTGACCTGATGCGGGGCGTAGGCTGGCTATATATATGCATCGAGGATTTTGGAGTGCAGAATATACCGAAGCGCCGTCGAAGGGGTTTCAGTAGGCGTGGCGGTTGATTGATATCGTCATTTTCTGGATCGCTATCCTGAGTGTGGATGGAACGAAGTCTGCGTGACAGAGCATTATCATCTTCTCCGTAGAGGTTGAGTCGGCGTTGCATTCGCCGCTTCTTTCTCAATATCCCGGTGGCTACATGAGAGATCGGGGAAAGGTCGGGGGCTTTGTATGTCCGTCAGTCCTGTTTCGGCTACGTGTCTACAAGGGACTTACGGGGCATTGGGGTCATAGAGGGCGCTGAAGAACCAGAAGATTTCATAACGATGCGTGCTGGCATTAGAAGAACACGTGGGATCCCCGATGATGTCTGTATACTCTCACACCTCGCTATATGCGATCGAGCGTACAGAGGAAAGAGTAGGCTTTTCACCCGACCTATAAATTTTCAATAAGAGTCAAATGAGAGAAAATAAATGTTTCTAAGCGTTTTTCACCTTCCAGAGAGGCATCTATGTCATGGTGGCGCTCTTCTAGTAAATGAAGCAAATCTACGTATGTAGCTTTATGGGGTTCAAAAGGGGCGGGGCAGGAACTAAATGGATACGGCTGGACTCCCGCGTTGAGGAGGGTCTTCCTTGCAATCTTTTATGAAGAGCAACGGAGAAATATCAGGGTAAACTCTAAAGAGAAACGATTGTGTCACCTCAATCAATGCTGTTATCTGTGTGGCACAATGGTCAACAAAAAATCTCATTTGTTCTAATGGCAATACCTTTCTGCTGTGGCGTCGAAAGTAAACCGATGGTGCATATCTGCATGTCTGCAGCTTATCAGCTGCTTCGAGGAAGCTTTCTTTTGATGATAGCTGGTGGGCTAAGGTTACGGAATAGGTTTGTAAATCAACCGCGACTGTGGCTGCATGAAGTAGAGCCATCGAGGGATGAAAAGCTTTGTCGATAGATATTTGAATCCTTGAATGTGGTGATTGAAAGTGAAAGGAAGTCACTCGGCTGCACAGCATTCAAGCTGGCACCAGTGTAGTTGTGGTTGAGTGGTCTGTGCGGTAAGTTCCGGTCTGTTGTTTCCAGATACACCAAACGGCTCAGCGTCTACTAATTAACACATCAGAATCTAAGATGAGCATGTACCCATATCATCCATCCATCCATTTATGCTCTCAAATCAATTGCCGCATTTTACACGCATTTACCATGACTTTTCATGATTCTTTGCTGGGAAAAGGCTCAAGAGCGGCGCTGTATCGGAGTTGGAAAAGAACTGTGTGGGAACAAATGGCACCGATCAAAGCTCAAACAAACACCTCCTGGCGTAAACAAACGCGTCGCGCCGTTCTCTCCACATCGTTCTTCGAGGCGGCCACGATGGAGTCCTCGACCTTGAGAACAGAGGAGGAGACGCAGCATAGGCAGTACTTATTGAACCAGATGGCAGTCCTACAAACACAGCTTAACAGCCTTTCCTCCGAATCTCGCGTTGTGAACGCACCGCCGCCAACGTCGCCCAAACGGAAACAGCCACATTCTACGACATTGGTGCCACCAACCCCTTCTCCTAGTGAGTTTCTCCGATTATTTATGTAGTGTGTGCTGATACAAGTCTCAGAAAAGCGTAAAATAAGTCATCACCCACCGAATACCATACAATCTGGAGGACGCAATGCTCGATTGCCAGAAAATTCCAAAGCTCATACGAAACCTCCAGCACAACCCCAATTTATTAAACCTGCAGCGTCTAATCTCTTGAAAAGTCTTGCCAACGCAACCAACAAGCAGCAGGAGTCAGGACGGGACGCCCCGATGGTACGATCATCGGGGTTCACTGAAAAGCCACCTGCACCTGTTATTACAGATCGGATCGGACAATCTTCTGGCCTTAAAAGAGATGAAAATCTGACTCTCGTTGAGGAACTCGAACCGGGCCCAGTGGAGCACATTCCACCGTCAGACGACCCGAACTTTGAAAAACTTGAGCCCAACTCTGGTATTCGTCTGTTGTGCGTGTTTCCGTATTTCCTCCTATACTTTGGCTCAAAATCTTTGCAAAGCTCTCGTACTGTATCTCACGAGGATCTTCAGGAACATCTCACCGGCCGCTACTATCTTTCACCGTCTCAACTATATTCGAGTATTCGACTCCTGCCTGATAAACTTGGCTACGACATACCAGTTCCAGGCGATTGGATAACTATAGCTGTAGTGGCTGAGCGCGGCCCCCTTAGGTTCACTAAAGCGCCTGTTACAGCTGGCCGTGATGACAGCGATGAGACTGAAAAGAAGTGGAAGGGTAAAGGGAAAGCAACTGAGGAGACGACGAAGCCCACTGGGAAAAAATACATTAATCTTAAGTTGATTGACTTCGGCTCTCGTTCGCGGTCATCTTCGTCTGCAACTGGTGGCAAGGCTATACTACGTGGCGATGCTTTCCTTTCTTTGCTTCTCTTTGAATCGGACACTTTCGATCTCGTTTCAGAAGATGGAGAGAGCAAACCGCGTAAGATGTACAAAGGTGGCAGTCGGGGTGCATTCGAGTCTATGTCTAAGCTCAAGGAAGGAGACGTCATCGCGCTCCTTAACCCTCGGATTCTCAAACCGTATCAAGTAAGGTTATTATTATATTATATTTTCGCATGACTTTTGACTTTCCTTTGCAGAGAGGAAATGATAGCCCACATCCTGTCAACAATGTTCTAGCCATAACACCCGAATCGGCATCATCTATCATGGGCATAGGCCGAGCACGCGATCTCGGAATGTGTAAGGTGCTCAAGAAAGATAACACGGTCTGCGGAAGCTGGGTGGACAAACGCGTGAGCGACGTGTGCGAATATCATGTCCAACATGCAGTCGAACGGCGACGAGCTGGACGTGCAGAATTCTCGATAGGGTGAGCCTACTCCAATATTCGACTTCGATTTTTCTCAGAAAATTCCTACAGAACAACTGGCTTGTCTACCTCCTCTGCACCAAAGCGCAAACCTGCGTATGATCCGGCGCGACAGTGGGGCCTCAAACCAGAGACGACAGTTGGGAACGCCACTTACATCGTTTCAGGGCACGTTGTGAACGACTCTGGTGTCGACGCGAGGTCGTTATTCGCTACCGAGAATATAGGGCGAGAGGGCCAAGCGAAAGCAGCTCGTCAGATGTCAAAGAAGGCTGCTGACCGGGCGTTGGTGAGCCTAATGGAGCGGGACAAGGAGGGAATGAAGGCAGTAATGAAAGCTCGAGAAGTCAGCGACGTATTGAAGGGTGGAACGGACAGCACGAAGGGAAAGGGGAAAGATAAAAAAGGGCAAGCGCAGGAGACAAGTTGGAAGAGCAAGAAAGAAGAGGTTCTGCCGACGGGCAAAAATGCTTACACGGCTAAGGTGATCAAGAACCTAGGGTTCGATCCGATAGCTATGGCTGGCCAACAACGTAGAGGGGCTAGTGACATGGATGCACAAAAAAAGGTGAGTAATTTACTCCTCCACACTTATTCGAAAAATTTAAAAATTTGATTAACCGTTTCCATCAGTTACGATCTTTGGAAGCTTTACAATCGTCTAGAAGAAATATCGTGCTGGGGCCACAGCCAGGGCAGCGTATTCGGTCGGTCGTCTCCGGCCCAGACAAGAGCGCATTAAAAGAAGCAAATTTACGAGACTCGGACGTTGAACAAGACGTGATGATCGATCTAGATTCAGACTGTAACTGAGCCACCATAAACCGGTGCATATCTATCTGTATCCCTAGTTATCAGCCTGACACCCATCTTTGCACACATAACATACCATTTACTATCACCGACAACTTCACAACGATCAAGTAGAACTTTCACAATATTACGATAATCAGGATTCCACACAAAACGAGGATTTATATACTTAGGGTACAATGATAACTATATTCAGAGGTGTGCTACATACACTCGTTCAAATTCTGGAAAGTCCGAGGTTGAACGCAAATGACCTGGCGCTTCAAATGGGGTATAATTTATGAACTAGATTCCCGAATGTGCGAAGTGAGAGGCTGTGTGAGGTGAGAGGTGTGATCATGAGCCGAAACGGTGTGAGGGTCATGACGCCGCTTGCTTGTCCACATCCATATCGTCTGCGAGATCATTCGCTGACGGAACGGCCGCAGAGGTCGCTGCTCCCGCGGACGCACGTTCGAGCGTCGGAGGTGCAACATCCCTGCCATGGAATTTCATTGAGTAATAAGCGACAACTTTCGAGCATAGGACAACTGACCATTTGATTTGGAAACGAGTCACTCGTGGCTTCGCACTTATCTCCCTCACAAGCCTCTCGAACATGATTTTTTGCGGTGGTGTCTCCTTCATCTCCTCGTTATCGTACTCTGTGTTCTGGTAATATCCGACTCGCACAAACTCTTGGTCTTTGTAGGATCCTGTCAATATGAGGGCAGCAACACCCAATACATCCTCTTCGGGTATTTTGGATGGATCGGGTGGTTGACCCTCGAATTCGAAAGAGTTGACGCCGGTGGGGACTGGTCCGACCAGACAGTCGTCTAGTTCTTGGTCAAGATCTTCGTCACCTGGTGACGACACGTAAATGAGTTTCCATTCTAGATCTACAAAATTGTCAGAAGGAAGGCAAAAGAGAAAACTAGGCGACACACCATCTTTGAGGGGCGCTATGCATTCGAAGGTTACACGAAAACGGTACGGATCCGAAAACTTGGCTGGGTTGTTGATAAATTCAACGTTCTGATCAGGCGTCAGAGCTGAAATTACAGATAATGTAGCGTAGCTGACTCTTATAGTTACAATAGACATTTTTTCCAGACAAAAGAGAGAAGGAACGAGCGAGAGAATGAAACGAAAGGAAAAAGAGCTGTCGGACAAGCGCGACGCGATCGTGACGGTGACAGACGTTACAGCACGTGAGAACGTTCAGGACCCCGAGAGTTTCATTTGCGAAATCAAAGATTGTGGAAATTTGCGCCCAGAATAACTCTTCGTTTAGGTGTTAAGGACGATGGGACTGATTCTTCCACCATTTATCATAATTTAGCTTTTGGATGATCTTCGAAATGACATGCCGAAGGCTGTACTGTAAGGAGTTTTCGGGGTACGTGGTGCTGACCAATCCGATTATTGTGAAGAAGTGATGGGGAACAAGATACGTTCAACATCGGCCACCACAGCGACGAGGCCTTTGAGCTCGCTTTCTTGCACGTCTTTGCTCTTTTTCACCTTCATCCGACCCGTCCGCGGTGGGTTAAACGGGTAGCATTCATCATCATCTTCAACTTAAACCTGCCGGCTGGGAACTGGTCACACTTGCATATCCTCCTCAATTCGTCGTGAACGTCATGGCCATCTAGTTCTCTCGAAATCATCGCCGTCTACCTTTTAGCTCACTAGTTTATCTTGCTCTTAGCTCTTGCCGCAACAACGCACCCCAGATATCACGAAAATACGACTCTTGTTCTTGCCATGGCCAGCAACAACAACGCCCCTGATCCAGTGATCGTGATACAGTCTTCAGATCCTGAAATTAGCTCTGCACCAAGTTTACCCTCCGATAATCTCATTCTACCCATACCTACCCTGTTAACCAACCCATCTCAATCATCTTTCGTGTTCTCAGAAATCGTCTCAGAGCCGGATGTCGTACCTGCTGACCTAGCGAACGCGGACATCTCTATTGCTCGTGCGTATTTTTCCTGGAGGTACAATGCATTTACTGATGGCTCCTTTCACAAAAAAGCCGACAGAAGTTTTGTCGAGACCCCCTCTGGACCTGCAGCACGCGAACTAAAGAAACAATGGGATCAACAGCTCGGCGTTGGGAAGGATTTTCGGTCTCCTTACGCCATCACGGCATTTGTGAATCAACACGGCAAGCAGATGTTCCGTGTGGGGTATGTGTATACAACTTGGCCACTCGTCCAACAAACTGACTCCTTGTGACTCCATTTAGTCCCCGCGAACTATCCGCCCCCGCCGCAAATGCTGCAGAGATTGAAGAACGTATATCACATACATCCATGGCTCCGAGTGAACCTTCAACATCCCCTCGCTCCAAGCGTCGATCACGAATAAGCATGCATAACCTTCCGTCAATATTTAAGAACGGTAGTAATTCCAAAGCTAATCCAACCCCCGCACCTGCACCACGAAAATTGAGGAAGACCCGGTCAATACCCGACATGGGCAGCACATCCAATGAAGCAGATGGTAATGCTGCCTCTACGACTGGGCGAATCCATTCCCGAAGTGTAACCGGTGCCGATGTATCCCCTTTCTCAACGGTGGTCCGCAACCCAAATACTGTGGACCTCTTCGGAGAACTCATGGATTGGCATCCACCTCCTTCGACTGCTGCAAGTTCTACGAATAGTTTGACCTCTGACGAGCATTCCCGTAACGAAAATCATGATCAATTTCAATCATCTACCTTCATTTCCCATCCATTTGGGCATGGTGTCTCATACGACTCGCCATCTCGCAAAAAAGTCGCGGAAGAACTGCTACCACCTCCGATACCTCGCCATCTACGTGAAGTTCAGTCCTTTGAGTCAGGACTTACTGCTCGCCAGGTTGACCCTCCAAACAGGGAAGGGTCTTCTTTAGCAATAGAAACATATCTTGACGATTCAGATACGAGCCGCCCTCCCTCTGCACTACGTGTTCTCCCGCCAAATTCCCCTTCAGCACATGAGGAATCGACACCCACCTCGACCACTTCAGAAACCCTACCTTCACCTGCCTCTACGCCCGAGCCCAATCCAGCTGTAACAGCCCTTGTCTCCCGGTACTCTACCGATGTCTTCGACGTCCTTCAAACCTATAGAGGTCTCCCACTTCTCGACAAACTTTCTCTGGATTCAGAGTCGACCACTGTCATCAAAATATCCCTCTCCGCAGACGAGAGTGCCGCACCACGCGATGACCCTCGCTTCGTGATGTGGGGAGAAATCCAGCAGGATCGTGACCAGGACGACATGTCTGTCGAATACGACTCCGTCACAGATCTGTCGGTCTACTCGTCCTCCCTATCCAAGCGCCGTGCGAGCAGAGCCAAGGCTGCAGAGACACAAGCACAAGCTGTTGGGGAGACCCAAAGGGTACTCATTGCAGCCACTATTGAACGTTGGATCTCGCAGCTTACGAGCGATATGAACTATGACGAACTCCTGGACTTCTTCCTCACTTATCGTACCTACATAACGTCGGTCGACCTTTGCGAACTTCTCATCGCGCGTTTCCATTGGTCACTGCAGCAAGCAAATTCTCAGCGTGACGAACGCGTGCGCCGCATAGTCCGCGTGCGCACATTTGTTGCTATACGATATTGGCTGCTCACCTTTTTCACTGTGGACTTCATCCCGAATCGGGAGTTGCGCCTGTTGGTTGCAAACTGGTTAAATTCTTTGGTTCATGATCCTATTTTGAAAAAACATATTGACGGTTTGGTGGGTAATTCGTTTCGTTGGGAGTTTTTGAGGTACTCATTTACTTTATTATAATATAGGGTATCGTTCGGAAATTGATAAAGGTTGCGAAGGAGTGCAAGCAAGCGCACACCCGCCTCCCTGCTCGGCCATCATCTCCCAAGCCTATGCCCAAACCACCCGAGACCCATGTACTAGGTGCCAAGTTCGCGGCCGCCACAAGGAAGGCCTCCGGGAACGATGATGACTCTGATCTAGACCTGGACTTCCTGCCCGAAGCCGTTACCACGAATGCTATGAACGATGTTGCAAATGCCCACCTCGGCGTCAATGGATACGCCGCCGGCCTGTCTTCTAACCGACCTGCCTCGATACCCTTTTCCTCATTCTCGATCTTGCAGCGCACAGATCACGCTCCAGGGCCCGGTGCTCCTGTCGACCTACCGTACCACCAACAGACACCCGCGACGCTCCCGACGCACCGCAGTGCGGTTTCGCGCGTCATAACGAAGACGATTGGGCGTCTTGGGCGGTGGAAGCGCACGCTGAACGCGCGGAGCGCCCCACCCATGGCAAGAACAGAAAAATCACCAGTGTCACCAGTATCTGCAGGCATCTCGGCATTTGACCCTGAGTTTACTGGAAGCAAGGAATCCTCGGTGATGAATGGGGTTGTCGAGACTGTAGAGGTCCCGATACCGCCTTCGCCTGAACCTCCACGGATGGTTACACCGTCAGCGATAGCTGTCCTGGAGGCGGAAAATGTGGTCACCTCTGTACCACAGCTGTTCGAACTTGACGCAGGAATCTCTGAACCTGGACTTCGTTCGTCGATCGTTACAACTGACTACGTTGACGTCGAGGGGCCATTGCCCACCCCGGTTACGACACCCGGCTTGGAATCATCCGCAACCACGAATCCAAGTACAACTTCAACAATTCCGATTGATCAAGTATCTGTACGATCTTCGACCTCCACTGACTCTTTCGGTGAGATCCTCACGACTGCGCCCACATTCCCGCCTTTGGCTAGGCCACAATGGCAATTCGACGTCATTTCCATTGATGACCTTTCTGATACTTCCTCCGATCACGAAGCTGCGCCCAGTGCCCCTCCAGGACTGAGGCGCCCACCAAAGAAGCTTCCTAATCGCCGTGACTTTGAATTTGTACGGAGGGACACTGTTTCATCTATGGGCTTCAACTCGAGAGATTCGGCAGCATCAGGCACTTCTCACGATTCGAACACTTCTAACGATCCGAACGAGCCTATACTTGGCGGAGCTGTTGCACAATGGCAACTCAATGCCCTTGTTGACTCTCTGAGCGATGATGAGGAGAAGGGAGACGTAGAAGACGCATTACGGCGGCTAGAGGGGCAGATAAACCCCGCAAGGCAACAGGAGAAGGCGTCAAAAGTAGACGGGTGGGTGCGCACAATTCGGGAACGTTTAGCTGCTGGAGACTACTCCGATGAACCACCGCCATTCTCGGACGATTCAGATGAAGAAGATTATGGTGACAGCAGCAATGATTTGAGCACCCTTGATCAAGATTCTGTGAGCACGCATCAAGATACCGCTTCGGACGCCCTAATTTCTGGCGATGAAGACACATCAGAAATCGTCCACACCCCCATCCCAACGCAAACAACCCATATTATTCCGAACCTGCCTACATCCACGTCTCCGGCTCGTTCGTCGGATGCCAAGCCCCTGATTGAGGCAGCCGTACCACTTGAAATCATCCAAGGGAGGTTACCTTCTCGGCCATCTACGTCGTCGTCAAACAGACCGCCGATTTTATCGTCCCCTTCGCGCAATCTCACAACCACATTTTATCATCGGTCATTCATCCTCGAACGGCGTGCAGCCGACCTTGCTCAGCATTTTGCCATGATCGATCGTGAACTCTTCATGGGCGTCAAATTCGAAGAGCTGGTGCTGGACGACTGGATGAATTGCAAAGAGGTTGATGTACTGGATTGGACCCAATTCCTGAAAGACAGAGCACGCTGGAAGGTTGAACATCGATATCCTGACAAGACCAGTGCTCTTGGTGCCGTCAGAGCTCGATTCAACCTCATGGCCAATTTCACGATATCTGAGGTTGTCTTAACACATCCTAACGAACGCCCACTGGTGGTGTGTAAATGGATTCGTATTGCATGGGTAAGTCCGTATTTCCTCTTCGATGATGAAAGTTTAATGTCCATGTAGAAAGCCTACCGCATGTGTAACTTCAGTACTCTCGTCGCCATTATCACTGGACTCAATAGCGATTGGGTAGCTAAAGCTATGAAGCGGGCTGGTTGGAGTCGCGTGGGCCTTTGGGAAAATCGGATGTTTAGGGATCTCAAAGAATTTGCACGCAATGTTGACGACTTCAAGTTCATTCGCCAAATCGTTACTTCCATAGTCGACGCTAAAGCATTGGATGCCAACTCTCATGCGGCATCCGTCGTAAGTGGTGGAGGCACTGATGTACAATCTGGCAAGGGGAAGGCTATCGAGCGTCCTCCCGTACCTTCGACCTGTATACCTTTCATTGGTTCGTCATCTTCTATTTACTATAACATCTCTTACCCACCATATGCTGATTCAAACTGTGCCACTGTGCCCTCAGGTGTTTATTTGTCTCAACTGCAACGTTTGAATCGACTTCCCGATCTAATTGATCCCACTGCTCCTGACGAAGCAGTTGGCATCAATCCCCTCACATCCAACTTGGACACACTCGCACACCCCGAGGTGTTCTCAGCTCTGGCTCCCCTCCCACCTCACATGCACCTCGAGCCCTTGATCAATGTTCAGAAGCAGCGTCGTATTGCTGGCGTCATCAAGGCTTTGGTCGCTGGTCAACACCTCGCCAGTCGAGTTCAGTTTGATGTCGACAAGAAGTTGTTTCAGAAATGCCTAAAAATTCGCGCCGTGAATGCGGATACTTTGCAGAAGACTCTTTCAAATGAGTGATTTCGTCTATTATGGGACTTTTGTCATTGCAGTTCTATCTATATCTAGAGCCCTCGAGCATAACTTTCACATATGTATTTTGTAGATCGCTTCATACCACGAGAATTTCACGTACATAACAATAGGTGTTAGATATTCAACATGTGAGGGAGCCCTTCATCCACTCTTCAGTTCGACGTCACAATTCATGACTGGGAGGATGGAAAAGATGAGATAAAGATATCTCCTTTTTACATTGAAAATGTGGTCTAGAACCTAAAGAAGGAATCATAAGGATGGGATGTCAAGGCTGCATCAACGTGGATCGGCTTACATTAGGAGTAGTTTTTCCGCGCATTTTGGAACATCCTGAACCAAGGTCCACTGCCTTTCCAAGCATCCATGAACGACGGAGGATACCAACTGTTGCTTCCCAGCGTCGCCACCCGTTCAGGATGAGGCATGAGGGCTAATACGCGGCCATTTGGTGTTTGGAAGCCAGTGATACCACCCGGGCTGCCGTTGGGGTTCAATGGGTATATCTCTGTGGAATTTCCCTGAGAATCGACGTATCGTACAGCCACCAGTCCCTGTCCCTCCAAGCGTTGGCGCTGTTCATCAGAGTCAAACGCTACCCTTCCCTCACCATGCGCCACAGCTACAGGGAGCTTGGAGCCAATCATGTCCCTGAAAAAGACAGACGAGCGATTGACTTCATTATCGACGATCTCCACCATCGATGTACGACCTTCGAAACGTTCGGCCCTGTTGGGCTTGACATCAGGCCAGTCTTGCGCACCAGGTATGATCTCGCGAAGATGGCTGAGGAATTGGCAGCCATTGCACACGCCGAGTGCAAACGTGTCTTCGCGCTCGAAGAATTGGACGAACTCGGTACGCGCGGTCTCGTTGAGGAGGACGGAATGTGCCCAGCCCTTGCCGGCACCGAGAACGTCACCATAGGAGAAGCCACCACATGCGGCGAGGCCAACAAACCCAGAGAGGCTGAGGCTGCCAGAGAGGATGTCGGACATGTGCACGTCAACAGCATCGAAGCCTGCCGCTGAGAACGCCCACGCCATCTCCACCTGCCCATTGACACCCTGCTCACGGAGAATAGCGACCTTGGGCCTGCGGAAGAGCTCCCTGGAGGGCTGGTAGGAGAATGTAAGATCGTAGAAGATTCCAGTATGCTTCTCATCCTTAATGAGGCTGAACTCCTCTGAGGCGCAAGTGGGATCGTCGCGAAGTGCTTGCATCTTGGATGAGGTCTCAGACCACATCTCCTGAAGCTGCGCCCGGG
>JABAJT010009774.1:0-31282 GCA_018850275.1 Tephrocybe sp. 9174TJB
GGCGTCGGAGGTGGACGGGCTGAGTTGAACGTTGTGAACGTTGATGAGACGCGCAGTTGCAAAGGCGGCACACGTCGCCTAGGGTCACGTTCATGAATGAACACGTGATGACCCAAGAGTGACTGAGTCTCAAGACTCAAGTACTGTCTCAGCAGGCTGTGGCGCAAGCCCAAGTTCAAGCTCTCAATATTTAATGCACATCAGAGAAAATTCATATTTAACACACAAGCTCGCTCAAGTGTTACATCCGCCAGGACTCGTTAAACACATGATATCCCAGAATTATCATGCTGGAATGGCTCAATTGTCACTAGTAGCGACACAACACACAGGGACTTCTACTACTAGGCCTGTAAAGGTCTTCACTTGGTGATTGTGATAAACCGATAATTTCATCATCCAAGGTTCACATTAATGTATGATTGTGATTCCTAAACTATGAAAATAAAAAGGTCCACGACGTCAAGCTCATTATCTTCATTACTAGCCCCAAATCCTGCACCCGAAAAAGTGACTGATCTAAACTGACAGCCCAGTGCTTAGCATTTGAGCTTATTGCACTGTTGGCAAGATGTCCTAATGCCGAAGTCGCAAGTATCACCACTTGGGCTGCACTCGTACACGTGGCCCTTGACGCAGTCGGGGTTGATAGTGCTGGTGCCGCAGAATTCGCCCTGGATTCCATTGCAAACGCATTTCGAGGCGGTGCAAGCCTGTTGTGAGATGAAGTAAGAGGGACTTCGGAACCTGCTCAGTGGATAAAGGAAAAAGGTCATACGCGTTTGGTGATATCCTCAGTGGAGGCGGCGACCAGGCCAGCAAGGAGGAAAAGGGGGGCGATGGCGGTAAAGAACTGTTTCTTAGGGTAAACAATAGGGAATAAATGGAAGTGAAATTTTGCATACCTTCATTCAGAGAGCGGCGTGAAAAGTTGGTCGGGACGTTGAGCGCTAGCGCTTTTAGAATCAAAGAGTGGGAGTGGAATAGATCCCTTATGGGCTCTCCTCGGGCCTCTTTATCTGTTCCCAAGTCCGTCAATGACTTTTGAATATCAAACTTTGATGCGTTATCTCCGTAAAGGGACGATTATAAGATCGTGTCAACTGACGGTGTAAACAACTTGTGAACACTCCACAGAGACAGAGGACATCTAGCGCTGATGGTTGTGTAGATGGTTATATAGCACCTAGACATGAAAAAAGGCAGAAATCGCTACCATCCTACCACCAGAGACCCTCTGAGTTCCAAACTGCAACATAAAAGGGGCATCGTTCCAATATGCTTGTGGTGATGCTTATATGATGTGCCTGATAATAGTAATGATGTTAGTGGAGAACTTGAGACAAACCTCTGCAAACTTCTGCGAAACTGTGACAAAAATCTGCCATCTGATTGATCTTGAAGCTTGAAGTCGTACACTGGTAAGTCAGCGGGCCTCTCCCTGCCTCTCCGTTGCGATGACAAGATGTCTGTCAAGCTGTCTGTTGTATGTACCAATGTTGACGTTGGGCAGATCCTACTGTCATATCAAATATGCATGATTTTCTAAAAATCAACGATCAATTCCTGAAATTATTGGAAACGCGTGGTGCAAACACAGAAGCAGGGGCTTTGCGTAGTACTTTCTTCGATGCAAAACTCCTCAACGCCCCTGACCCTTCTCGTAGAACTTAATGCATTGCTTTTGGGAGTTCAACAGGTTGCAGGATTCGTTCGAGATCAAGGTTATAGCTCTGGCCTTGCTGGTGCACACAATCGGACCATCAGGCTACCGGTGTTATGTCGAGTTCGAGCGTCAAAGTATGGCCCAGGCCCCAGACCACATAATACCATGGCTTTTTAAACGCGAACAAGGATTCGATGACGTCGGCATGGGGCTGACCAAAATGGCACTGGGACGAGGTTGAGTACTAGCTGTTCCGTATTTTCAAGAGAAGCACATACATACAGAAGTTCAACTCGAAGGTAGCTTTTTGGCTTCTTCTTTGGCTTTTCTCCTACCACCCATCATCAAATCGACGTAATCCGCGCCTCCTAAAACACCATTCGAAGCACCAGATCCAGTTTTTGAGCTCTTCCCTTTAAGTGTAGCCCTTTTTTTGGCTGTCTGAGCTTGCATTTGAGGGGTCGAGGTGGATGGTGCGGAATTTGAGGTAGAACCACCAGATGATTTAGTTTTTTTCTGAAAGATAGGATCGGCAAGAGAATTATTTCCCCATGAGAGAGCCGCCTTACCACGCGCTTGTGAAGTTTTGCGCTCTTTCCCATTCCTAGTTTTCAAAGAGATGCTTGTGCCCCTGTGGCAGTGCCAGTGGTCAAAGGGCTGGAGCAAAGCTTATGTAATGATAAATACACGTGGTCGCGCTCTTTCACTGTCAGACGGGTGTGACTTTGAAGTCTGGCAAACACTTTCAAGTTTCGACATTTATCATCTCTGGAGCTCGTTGCGCGCTTGCAGCAACGAACACCAGCAGACACCAGCTTTGGTGTTGATGACTAAAACACGCAGGCAAGCGCAAGACGCTGCTGCCGCCGACGCCGATGGACCCTCTCATGCAAATGAGCTTTCTCTCAGTCTTCCAGACGACGTAGATTCGGAAGCCCTCATCGAGCTCCTGCCAGAAACAAACATTACTTCGCCTTCTGCGGATACAATTATCTCTTTATACCGACTCATCCTCGCGCAGGCTCTAGAAGGCCGTTCCATAGCTTTGGAACTCGATGAGGCACGCGCAGAAATAGAGAAGAAGGATGTGGAGCTCGATCAGGCCTTGCAAGACAGGGAGACCGCGACAAAAGACATTGAAGCGACTCTGGAGGAGGTTCAGAATGAGCTCAGCCAGGTCAAGAAGGAACGAGACCAGCTTGGTATTGTCATATTTCCCTTTCATTCTCTTTGTGGTCTATTGATTCTTCTGCCCAGTCGCAACGCAGAGCAGCCTTCAAACACAGATACAAAATCTTTCAAACTCCCAGACTGCTTCTTCTTCCGAGGTTGACACCCTCAAACGTCGTGTAGAGGATACGGAACGGGAGAAGCGCGATCTTGTTGGTGTAATAAGCAGACTTAAACAGGACAAGGCACAAGAGGAAGGTGAGTAATGAATCCTCTCGTATTCTTCTCCTTGTTTATGTGTGGGACCTTCCAGTGGAAATACAAACCCTTCGCACGAATCTCAAAGAAGCGCGGCAAGAACACCAGGCCCTCGAGTCTCAAGTACGAGAGCTGCGCTCTGCAGAGACCTCCACCAAGGTCTAACTCGTCCATTTAAGTTCTGCTGTCTGAGGCTCACGTCGCAATATAGTACAAAATTGAATCTCTCACTCAACAACTTCACCTAGCACAAGCTGAGGCCGAACGGACCAGCAATGAACTAACCACTAAATCCGAAGAATTCTCCAAGTATAGACGTTCGAAACATGCCGAGTTGGCCACCGTGCAAGCCTCGTTAGATGCCCTCACCGAGACTCATGCTGCTACACAAACCTCCCTCAAATCGCTACAGTCCAGCCACGCGGCCCAAAATCATCAGTTAACGCAAGCTCTAGCTCGTGTACAGACCCTGACAGGTCAATTAGCCGACCAGGAAGCAACGTACGCCAGTGAAGCCAGTAGCTTGAGGAGATTGGTGACGATGATGGAAGAGAGAGAGAAGCAGACCAAGGAGGTGGTGGAAGGACTGGAGAAGGAATGGCAGGGCTTGGGGGAGAAACATGAAAAGAGAGAGGCAGCTTTAATGGAAGATATCGAGCGTGAAAGGAAAGCGCGCGAACTTGCGGAAAGGAAGGCCGAACAGATGGAGACCGTTTTGACCAGGGTGGAACGTGGAGAACTACCTCTTCCTATGCGTGGAACACCGGGTACACCTTTCCGAACTTCCAGCTCATCGGACCTCGTTGAAGAGGGTATCCTAAGCCTGAGCCCCACTATCGCAATGGCGAGCAAGACACAGCGCAAGGGTAAAGGTTTCACGGAGGTTTATGCGGATTACGTGCGCTTGCAGGAGCAGTATGCCGTCAAATGTGCTGAATACGATCACATGGACCGTACATTGGCGTCAGTCCTTGGCCAAATCGAGGAGAGGGTACGCTTTATCGCCTTTTTATATACAAGCCTAGGTTTTTGCTAATTTGTCTCCCAACAGGCCCCAATCCTTTCCCAACAGCGCGCTGAGTATGAACGGTTGAAGTCTGAAGCCACGCAATTAGCTTCACAGCTTTCTCAAGCCATAGGCGAGCGCGACGCGCAAGAAAATCTGGCATTGGAAAATGCTCAAAAGCTCCAGCAGTCAAATCGTGAAAACGATCTTCTTCAGAAACAACTCAATGATCTCGGCCGACAGATCCAAGGCTTACTACGAGAGGTCAGTAGGAGGGACGACCCCACAATCCCCTCTGACGAAGACCTGGACGCCATGAATATCGTCCCCGCTGAGGATACGGAGGCAGTCATCACCAATCACTTGGTCCTGTTTAAGTCCGTCCAGGGCTTGCAGGAGCAGAATCAGAAGTTGCTGAAGATTGTGCGGGAAATGGGACGCAAGATGGAGAGCGAGGAACGGGAATATCGGGATGCTATGGAGCGTGAGCAAGCCGAAGCAATCAAGGAGGCTCATGCCGCCATTCAGGACATGGCATCGCAACTCGAACTGCAGAAGAAGAACAGCGACAACATCATCAAAGCCTATGTCAAGGAACGCGATGCTCTGCGAGATATGCTATCTCGGGAGAAAGGAGGAAAATCTACGCCTGCCACCAGCGTCTCCGAGCAACAAAATATTGCTGCGGCCTCTGCAGACGTTGTTCAAGAGCTGGCAGATACTCAGAGTCAGTTCGAGGCGTATCGTTTGGAAATGGGGATCGACCAGGGAAATCTCCAGCAATCTCTTGCTGCTGCACAGAAAGAGGCTAGCAGTTTGGCTGTTTCATTGGCCAAGGCTAATGCACAGCTTGAATACCTCGCTGGTTCGCTTTTCAGCATGACCTTGTCATCTTCTTAACTTATAATTTCGGCAGAACGGCATCGGACCGACCAAGACCAACTCACAAGGCATGATCACGACATGGCAGCCCTCACTAAACGCCACCAAGAGGCATACGATCGCTTTACACGAGCAGAAATAGAATCCAACCGCTCAACCGAGGAGCTTCAGGTTGCTACTGGTCGCATTGAGCAGCTACGCAATGACTGTGCGAACCTCAAGGCAGAGAAGACGATTTGGGAGGTAGAACTTTCACCTGTATTTCCACACACGCACGATTCTGACTACCCCAAAGAGCATTCAAAATCGTCTTGTTGATGAAAACAAGGCGTTGGCGTTGGAGCGCTCTCATCTGGCTGACTTGATGGTCAACGTTCAGAAGATGCACAATGACCTGGAACGTTCTGGCGAGAACGATCGTCGCAGGCTTGAAACCCAATTGCAAGGGTTGGAAAGTCAAACGTGGGTGCATCCTTTTTCATTCTTTGTGCTGAATTCTGACCGCCTATCAGACAAGATTTACGGAGCCAACTGTCTCAAGAACGGGACAATGTTCGCCACATGACTTTACAGAAAGATATCGAGCTCAAAGAGCTTCAGACACGCATCGACAAAAATGTCAGCTTCCATGCTCCCCCATTTTTCATATTCCTCATTCCTCTTAGATTCAAGAATATTCCAAGACCCGAGAAGCTCTGGTTGGTGCAGAGACAAGCAAGAAACACCTCGAGGAACGCGTAGACGAGCTCACAAGACAGCTTCAAGGTAATGAAGAGAAACTCGCGGTTTACGAGCGCCGCTCCAGTGGTGTGAATGGGCTTGCACAACCCCATGATTCTGAGCTCAGCCGCGAACAGCAATTAGAGTCTGAGGTAGCCGAAATTCGGTGCGTCTGTTTCAAGCATGTCGCCCGACCTCCCTTAACATCATCACAAGATCCACTCTTCGGGTCACAGAGGTCGATCTTAACACCGCACGAAACCATGTACAACAATTCCAGGAGATCAGCCGAGCTAGTGAAGAGGCTCTCAACAATCTCAACAACACCTATGACGAGTATAAATTGACCATGGAAGCACAGATAGCGCGCCACGAGGTTGGTCTTCACAGCCGATTGGCGATCCATTGCTGATTTTCTTGCAGTCCGAATGCCAAGCGCTGAAAGAAAAGCTGGAGGCTGCGCAAGGCGAGCTGACAGCCTTGGGCACCAAGTGCAATGACTTGCAGATTACATTCGAGGCAGAGCGAGCAGCATGGATACTTGATAAAAAGACTCTCGAGGGTACCATTGTGGATATGAGCACCTCGGAGAAACATTCAGAGAGTGATCGTAATACTCGCGAGGCAGAAGTGCGACAACAAGAAGAGCGGGCAAAGGTATGTTGGCTCACAGAATGCACAATATCAATATTCTTACTAGTGGATATATGCAGGCTGCTGAAGAACGGTATTCCAACGAAGTTATTGCCCACGCGGAATCAATGAAAACTATTGAGACGCTGAAACGTTCCTTGGCGGGAGCACAGACTACAGCCAGGGATAATCTCACGACAGCAGAGACTGCTAAAATTAAATTGGCCACGTCTGAGGAGAGTTGGAACCGTCAGAAGGAAGCACTTGATAAGGAAGTTGCGAGTCTTACCGACCGGTATGTCCATTCAACCAACCTGACCTTACATCTAATGACCGTTTCTAGTATCCAAGATCTCACCTCTCAGAACACCATTCTTCACCACCACCTTGAGTCCGTGAGCACTCAAGCCAACAGAATCAAGTTGGCCGCTGTGCCTTCCACCGAAGAAGGGGATGGCGACGGCTCCGGGGATGGCGACGCTAAGCTTTCTGAGCTCAGATCCGTTGTTTCGTACTTGCGAAAGGAGAAGGAAATCGTCGACCTTCAACTCGAACTAAGCAAACAAGAAAATTCGAGACTGAAGGCACAAGTTGAGCATCTATCGCAAAGCCTGGAGGATGCGAGGACAACTCTTACAACGGTACGAAATCTCCTCAAATATTAGATAGCATTTCCTCATCATCAACAGGAGCGTGAAAAGGCGGCGGAAACTGCAACCTCGGCCGTCCAACATAACGAACTTCTTGAACGAATCAACCAACTTAACCTGCTCAGAGAAAGTAACGCAACTCTTCGTGCAGATTCCGAGCGGCATGCCAAACGAGCTGGAGAACTCGAGAACAAGCTCAGGCAACTATCCATGGAACTTGATCCCGCCAAAGAACAAGCTCGTCTTGCTCAGGCTGAGCTTCAAGCTTGCAAAGCACAACTTGGTCGTCTTGAAGAAGAAAGCAAGAAGTGGCAAGAACGCAATACACAGCTCTTGAGCAAGGTACGTCTGCCAAATTCCATCCTTTCAATTCCACCCGCCGATGAAATCTCTTCAGTATGACCGTATCGACCCTGCTGAAGTTGCTGCTCTGCGTGACGAGATCGAGTTGCTCAAAACTCAGAAAGCGGAGCTTGAGAAGCAGAAGACAGAAGCTGGTACGAACCACGCTGAGTCTGTTGGCGAACTTGAGGCCAAGGTGCGTAATATCCTTTGTGCAGACGACTTATCAGTGACACGATATTCTAGAACAAGATACTTGAAGAAGAACTTCGCAAAGTACAAGATAATCTTCAGAAACACAAGGAACACATCGTGAAGAACAACAACGCCTTCCAGGCGAACAGGGCAAAGAGAGCAGAGTTGGAAGAGGAGAGGACCAAATTGCAGGCGAAGATAGCAGAGCTAGAGAAACATATATCTGAGCTAGAAGAAGCCCAGGCCACCCATGCCACCGCAGTCGCAAGCTCAAGCAAATCATCCGAAGAGCTTGCATCACAGGCTGCAACCATTGTGCGTGCATCAGTTCTATCTCGTTATTCGTCTCACCTTCATAAGGCTGCCATCACGGAAGAACGGGATAAGTTACTGGTGGAGAAGTCATCGTGGCAGGCGCAAGCAAATGCATCCACAATCGTTGTGCCTTCTTCGACCGACGAGGCTAAAGCTGCCTGGGAAACTGAGAAGACTGCATGGGAGGCCGATAAGAATTTGTGGGAGACTGAAAAGGCCTCCCTTGCCCAAGCTCGTGATGAAGCACTTGCGAAATTGAAGGCATGTTGCCTGCATTGTTACGGATATAATGAACTCATACTGGTCTCCTTAGAATGCAAGCGAAGAAGTTGCTAAGGCATCCGAGGAAGCCAAGAATTTCAAGCGCCAAAGTGTATGTCAAATCTCAATACTTTTTGGTACTATATCAACACTAATTTCCTTGCAGGAGAAGTTCCAGGCCCGTATAAGCGACCTCATGAAAGCCAAAGCAGCGGAGGACGAGCGTCAAGCTTCACTTCTCAAATCTGACAACACTGGTGCTTTACCCGAAGAGGTTGCGAAACGACATGCTGAAGAACTGCGAGCTCAAGAAACGAAACTCGTTGCATCACATCAGAAAGAGCTTGCAGCAGCAAAGGATGCGGTAGCCGCGGCCGAGGCGGCTTTAAGGGCGAAACCATCGGAGGAGGGTAACGCAGACATCGCAGCCGCTGTAGCTACAGCAATCGCTGAGTACGAAAAGACTGCTGCTTCTAAGCAAGCTGCCGAGATTGAGGCAGCTATAGAGAGAGGAAGGATGGAGCAAAATGCAAAGGGCAAATTGAAAGACGCTCAGCTGGTACGGGCACAGAAAAAAGTCAAAGATCTGGAGGCCCAAATTCTAGAATGGCGGACTGCTGGCATATTGCCAGACCCTGTCCCTGCGACACCCACGACAAGCACCGCGTCTTCGATTCCTCCTATGGCGCCGACATCTGCAGCCCCTGCTTCTGCTACTCCTGCATCTACGACACCCGTCAAGCCGGCTGCTGCTGCCGTTCCGCTTCCACGAAAGCCCTCGATGGGCCCAACACCAGCTGTTCCTGCGGTACGTGGTGCTGCTGCCGCACGAGGTGCGAGGGTGCCACCGCGTGGTGGAATGGGCCGTGGCGCACCCCCAAGACAAGCGCCCGGCAATCCTTCTGCCGCTGCCGCTGCTTCTGCTGCCGCCACCTCTGGAGGTGTGTCTATCATCGGAGCTGCCGCCAAACGTCCTCGAGATGCAGAGACAACAACGAATGATGATTCTCTGGCTAAGCGATTGAAGCCCGCAGAAACAACGCCAGCTTCTGCTTCAAAACCTGTCACAATACGCCGACCACCTCCCGCGTCATAAGCTTATCGGACTTGTATATCCTGTAGATTGCATTTTGTATTATATTCAACCCATATCGTCGAGATGAGCCTTATCATGATCCATGATGAAGCATGCACCTGATTAGATTGATCGGAATCATTTTGTACTAAGCCTAACTGCTTGATCAATAATTTTGCAACAAATCACACTCATGGCTACCTCCTCAAAAGTCCTATCCTTGAGCGGAAAAGGACTGAAGCTCAACTTGCGCTCGGACATAGAGCCACTGCTTGCAGCAGTCGATCCTACCGTCATTGAGGAAATTCATTTGGGTGGCAATACCATTGGTGTCGAGGCGTCTGTAGCCCTTGGAGAGTTCTTATCAAAGGCGAAAGTGCTCAAAGTGCGCAACATAAATCATATCTTTGTCCCAATTTACTGACATCCTGCCCAGATTGCAGATTTTGCCGACATTTTCACTGGTCGCCTTATTTCTGAAATCCCCCAGGCACTCTCAGCAATCTGTGATGCGCTGAAAGATAAGACTTCTCTGGTTGAGCTTAATCTCAGCGACAACGCGTTTGGTGGCCGATCTGTCGACCCCATCGTTCCTTTCCTAGTCGAGAACAGGAGTTTTCAGGTCCTCAAACTCAACAACAACGGCCTGGGTCCCCAAGGCGGTGTCGTTCTCGCCAATGCATTGCTGAAGTCCGCTGAGCTTAGCAAAGCGGAAGGAAAGACGTCAAATTTGCGCACCGTCATCTGCGGCCGCAATCGTCTGGAGAATGGCTCGGCTCCTGCATGGGCTGAGGCATTTGCAGCACACGGCACGCTCATCGATGTGCGCATGCCACAGAATGGAATCAGGATGGACGGCATCAAGGCCCTTGCTCGTGGGTTAGCAAATTGCCCGAATCTGGAGCACGTAGATCTACAGGACAATACTTTCACCCAGGATGGCGAAATCGCCGCCTTGGAGGCCTGGACGGAGGCAGTACGGTCGTGGCCCAAATTGCGCGCGCTCAATCTCTCAGATTGCTTCCTCTCTACTGATGGAGAGGTTCCTATTCTTCTCTCTGCGCTCGCCGAGTCCGGCACGAACCCCAAGTTGCATACCTTGCAACTCCAGAATAACAACCTCGAGTCACAGACGTTCCAGCTCTTTGCTGAAAACATCTCCAAGACGTTGTTGAGCTTGATGAACTTGGATCTTCTGGACAATGATCAGGAAGATGATGATGAACACTTGGAGACTATTGCTTTGAGTATGAAGCAAAGGGGCGGCAAGTTGTACGCGTATGAGGAAGATCTTGAGGAGGAGGAAGAGGAAAAGGAGGAAGAAGAGGAAAAAGAGGCGGATACAGCAGAGGCGGAGAAAGAAAAGGCTGGCGACAATGCTCCTACAGAAGCTGACAAGGCTGCGGACGATCTCGCTGACTTACTTAGCAAGATCGAGATCAAACCATAGTAGTCATACCTTTCTCGATTTTTCATACATACATACACCTCTACATAACCGGAATGCCTCTTGAGAGACTATCATACACCATAGTTTAGATAGTAATGGGCCAATAAAGAATGGGATTGTTATCGGACTTTGTAGATTAGCCATTTGCCTTCAACTCCTTCCTTCCTACGTGTGTGTCCCGATTCAATATGTTGTTCTAGCCATTGCTCCACTGTCGTATCTCGGCAGTAGGGTACCACAGACGGCAAGCACAACGAATGCTTGAGCCAAAGCTGTGTTTCCTCACAGCTGCTCGATAATTCTCGATAGGCTGAACGAACGATCCCCCAGTTGCTCAAACGTGCCTTGTTCCGTAAGGACTGTATAAGAGTATAAAGGGCCTGACGAGACAGGCTCTGGCTGTCTATACTAGATATCGACAGTGATTCCATGGTATCCGAAAGATCTGAGTCACTTGTACTCTTAAATAGCTTCGAGATGTTTGACGGGCTACTGAGAACCCCAAATGACGCGTAATTCTGCGTTCTGAGGCTCTTGGCAATGGAGCTAATCCACTGGCAAGCAGATGAAGTTCTTGGGAAGAGTTCGGCAGGTATTGTATCGAAAAATTGCCTGAAGGTTCCTTGAGAGGGGTACGCAGAGACAAGATGGTGGAGTAGCGATATTATCACGGTGACGAGATGGTTCTTGTGGGGTTGAGGAGATGCGAGGTATAAGGAGGGGACGAGATGTGGGATGACAGGCGTACTTTGTTTGGGCGACTCGAAAAGGGTGGCGAGATACAATGAGGTCTCATAAACTGCATAGATCTTGGAATGAACGAGCACCATGTTGAGCATAACGCGTACCTTCTAAAGCAAAGAGATCGCTGCGACGTGAGGAGGAGATTCCTTCTCGAAGCTTTCCTGAGCATCGATGAGGTTATGAGAGGCCTGCTGGTTTGATAATGACCCACGGAATAGGATAAGGACATTCTCTTGTGTATTCATTCGCACAGACACTTCCTGCTCCGTTTCTATAGGCCTCCGGGGATATTTTGTGAGAACATCTTTAACCTGCACGCCAAAAACTGATTAGTGCATCATGGGTTTCCCAGTTTTCATCAGGATACTGACCTTGGCCTGTAAGAAGTCTCTATACTCCTCCTGCACCTTAAATTCTTTCAATCTAAACGTACCGCATCTGTTACAACCTTTCCTCGAGCCGGGAGAAACTCACGTATCGCCGTCCTTTTCCAAACCACTACTTCGACTGACTGACGCAATGTGTTCCATCTGTCTTGTCGGTGGGGAGAAAGAGCCCCCTAGAGAGGCCCCCCTGCCTCGACCCCTGTTGCCCCTGTAAGCTGACCTGGCTGGCTGGTTTCTCGAGATCGACATGGGGGTACGGATGTGATCTCAACGTCGCGCAGTTTTGTGATCGGGGAAATTGTTGCGGAGCTTCGGCCCGCGGCTGGCCTTGCTTTAAGTTGGAGCCCAGTGCTCAACGTTTTGAACGTTCAATACTACGATGACCATCGCCCTGCTGCCCACTACGGACTTACTGCCAACTCATGTACCGTTACGAACAGGCCCACCGACCAAGGAGGAACTGTTGGTATACTATCCTGCACAGTTCACTTGGACACAACTCAAAACTTTCGTGAACTCTGGGTGAATCTCCTCTATGGTTTTATTGTTGTATATTGTATACATGGTTTAAACGCCTCCCTCAGCGACCTTGGGCTCCTGAAGCGCGACCGCGAGCTTCAAGCGAGGTATGACGAGTGGGCGGCAGGGGTCAAGGCTGAGCATGGGTCGATTGGTATGCCAGCCAACCATCTATTCGTATGGTTGCAGGATGTGATCCCGCTACTGACAACGCGATAAACAGTCAATTATCTCATGAATTATAGACTACAGTGGGGCAAACGCGATACCTTGTCGTTATTGACTTCGGCCTTAGATGCTGACGAACCTCGAAACGATATACCCTCTGCTCCTCAACGTTCGGTGACTAGTAAAATCAGGAAAGAACTACCACCCCTTCCAGACCATGCCCCCAAATATTTCACGCGTGAAACGCCTGCGGAATATCTAAGTATCATTCAAAATGACTGGCCGTACTCTGGTGCGCTCCATCTTCGCCCCTTGCAATGCTGCATGAGTGATAATTCAATCACCAGTTCCGGCTGAGATTGAGCATACCTTGATCTGGACGCGTATTCCCATATATCATGAGGACATTGTTGCAAAATCCATTTCAGCCCGTGTAGAACAAGACGGCCTTTGCGGGTTCACAGGGTCTACTTCTCCGCCACCCTCACCTTCTAACCTTTCCTCGTGCTTGCCCGCCCTTGCTGAATGGGGCATCACTATGGACAAACTTGTCAGATCGGCACCGCCGACAGAAGAAGAGGCAAGTTTGATTCGGCGCGCGGGCGAGGAGATCCACCAGTTCGTTAAAAACCGCTGGAAGGAGTCGAAATGGGAAACTGCGTGGTTTGTAAATCCGCCGGTGAGAATAAATGCTGTGTCGCTGCAATCCAAAAAGCTGACAAAAATCGAGCAGAGGCTTCAAAGCGTTCCAGGCCTTGCTCATATTCACGTTTTTGCCCTCCAAAAAGCCTGAAAACGGCTTGGACAGACTCGGGGCGGAGCTCACGCGAACTAACCTCAGTTCTGCGCATATTGAAGGACTTTTGTGACGTTTGAATTGGTTGGCCTACATATCAGTAGAACTGGTATAGATTTAGAATTGGCTTCAATGACGGAACGGATACTTTGTGCCAGTATTACGATGGACTTCGGTCATCACTACTTTTGTATGAGCGGCGGAATTGCCCAAGGTTTATTGGGTCTGGGTGCATTGAAAGCTCAGCAACTCCGTTGAACACGTTACAATACGTCCAAATGAAACCAAAATACGTCACATTGGACTATTTAATGGCAAATCTGTAAGGAAAGAGTGGCAAGTCCGACGTCTCCAGAATTTCTATCTCACTCAATTTTGAAAAGAAAAGTCCGTCTGGGGAAATTGTTTTATTTGATGAAAGAGAGTATTTTGTCTATGAAGAGGGTTAAGAAATTGGATAAATTCTGGTGGCATGACCTCGCTTATACAAAAGTAGTTATTAGTGATGACAAGGCGCATGGTGTGGCGCATTTCTGTAATACTTGACTCATTGTCCTGGAACTCCTGCAACAAACATGCATATAATATTCAGTATTTAAAATATCTTTTGTTGTAGTTTAGTTTAGTCCAATGAACTCCTTGCCGTTCACACGGGTTGTGAAGGTAGCAAGGCACTTTGCTTTATTTGTTGAAAATAAAACATACTATCTAGAGTACAGTCCAATTTCCCGGTTCTTCCATTCAAACGGCGGGATAATTTCGATACAACTGGATGGCAGTCTGAAGTCGAGAGATTTGGCCTGGTGTGAATCCTGTCTTGCAGTCATCATCCGTATAGTCCATAAAATTATCTGCCTATGGATCAGCAGTGCGTGGAAAGGAGAAAGGGGTATGCTTCACGAATCAAATCTACACCGCCACCAGCGCAGGAATCTCGAAGTGTCGGGCACCCAAAATTGGCTCGACGAACAGCAGCAGTATCGTCAACTAAGTCGCCCTGACCAGTGCATCCACCCTGTCGTTAATTAAAATAAGTATTAAAGATCTCTCCAAGTATCCGTGCGTAATACCTGAAATGTATGGTAAAGTCCAAGCCAGTGGCCCGCCTCGTGAGTGAGCGTTCGGCCAAGGTTATGGTTTATTGTCGAACCTCCAGGAAGAGATGAATGACGCAAGACAATCCCGTCTTGGTTTGGTTGATTGCGGAAATTCCATGGGAATGAGGAATACCCAAGAAGAGTCGAATCTGGGAACCTTGAAAATGATGAATCATGAAAGGATCGAGTGTGTCTTTGTGCGAATAACGTACTCCACAGTGAAAACATTAAGAGCGTTCGGCGCTCCTTTTCTAAATATTGTCTTCATCAAGACGTCGGACTTGGGGCTAGGCGTATACATGTTAAGGTATTTGTCGTGGTTGCGGAATTTGCGTAAGTACTCACTTGTCTGGGGTAATCCCCTCAAACCATTGCCTACTGATGATCCTGGTTGTGCCTGCATGCCGCCAATTCACACCTGCCTCAGCATAATCCTGGTTTAGAACCTCGATCTGGGCATCTATCTGGGAATTCCTAGTAAAATACAGTCAATCTGCGTACTCAAGACATTCCAAAGAGTTCGCACGAAATCCAGCCACCCTGAGCCGTAGCGTTGGCTGCAACGACGTGGAAATACACGTCGATCTCAAGAGCAACCAATGCAACACCAATCACTTGGCTGAAATTTGCGATGTCTTGTTCAAAGTTCTTCTCGACTACGAGCACGTCTTCATCTGTGAGTTCGTTCCCGCAATCTCTGTTGTAAAGTAGTAATGCTGTCAAGGTTGAACGTTGACATCTTGAACTTTGAGGTGCACGTACACCCTGGCGGCACGATCCCCGAAAGTCGATAGAGGCCCTCCAGATACAATGTAAGAAGAAAGTAGACAAGAGAGAAGAAGCACAAGTAAGATCGGACAACAGTTGAACACGTTGCCATACAGCATGCTCGGCAGTGTGGGCTATTAAGAATTTTCCAAGGCCAGCAAGAAAAACAATTACAAGAATCGTCGCCCCAGAAATGCAGTCAATGCAGGACGGACCACAGTGATATCCAAACGCAAAAGGGAAAGTGGTGACTAGCCTGACAACTTAACATCACAGAGAAAAAGTTATGCATGTGTTAGTAACGCAGTAACAGGATCACAGGTCGCGAGGGCGATAGGGCACAAGAAGATGGTCACTATCATATGTAAAATGATAATCGCATCGACAAGGCACCTGCCGTACATAGATTTCAACACATCTGAATTCCTAAAGTGAGGGAGAGCTCGGAAGTGGGAGTACAAAACCCAGGCTCTAGTGTCACGCTGCACACTCAAAATTGTTTTCCCAATATGGGAGGTGGTTTTGGAAGGTCTTCGCACAGTTCGATGCACATCCATAGAAAGCGTCATCTCAAGAAAATACCAGCTCAGTATAGTTATCGTAGGAGAGAAATAAAAATATCAGTCTTGTTAAATCATCCTGGCAGGATGTATTCTGAAAATAACGAGTACAGCACGCGATGCGGGATGATACGTGAGGGTGAGATCAGGCTCCACGGCTCGCCTTGTCAAGAACTAATGTAGAACGTTGAGTTTGATATACATGCAGAGATAAAGATGGCGCACCACTTTCATGCGAAACCTCACTGTAGTCGGTTCCCTGAATTTCCACAGCAAAACCGACAAGTGAACGTCGAAGTGCTTCCTTGGAAGAGGCGAACAACATCTTCTGCTTGATCTTTGCATCGTCAGGGGACCTAAATTCGTGTGTTAGCAATAGAAGAGGATATGACAGATAGGTAACGAGAAAGTAAGGAAAGGTAGTCAAAGTCAGGGAGATTGTGACATACCATGAAATGAAGCAGATCTTGTTCCTCTTGCCGCCCTCTTCCTTCGTATACTCGAAGTCATAGATGGCCCATCGACATTCTGTTTCAGGCAGGTCGGTGATAAAATCATCGTAATTCGTAGAATTAGACGTCTTCTCAACGACGATCTCTGTGTTGTCTTTCGACAACGTGAAGATGATATATTTGGATGTCTTTTTGAGCTTCAACGCCTGATAATCCTCGAGACACTGAGGGTTGACGCCAACTCCGGAAGCCTAGCGTGCCGTCAGGTGTGTCAAGACACACGATCTCTTGATACACGCACCATTGAGAATAAAAAGGCGATAGATGGTGTGGATGAAAGAAAGAGTGCTTTGTATACTAGGGTGGCTGTGGAATGAACAACTGCGATCACGCGCCTGATCACCTTATCGGCCCTAAATCAATCAACAACCCTTGGGCCTCGGCCCGTGAGCGTCATAGTACACTGTTCAAATGAGCTCTATTGGGTGGGCCGTAATGCATAATATCCTAGTGTTCACTATCCAGTATCCAGTACCCCGACAGATTACGCAAAAACATCATCCAGCCATCGCTCATAATCATACTCCGGTTCCTCAGCATCCTTGGAACTGCGGGGCATCGCCTCCCGCAGATAGTCAATCGCAGGCTGAGGAAGGTGCGCTATGCGAAGATCCAGTTCAGTCACGAAAGGCTGTATGTTTTCGTCAGTCACCCGAAACCATCCACACGTTTAGGCCACTACTACGCACTTTGTCAGTTGCAATACCACGGAAAGCCTCGCGCAGTTGTTCTGGTGACGTCTGATCTTCTGTTATGTCAACCTACAGAGGAAGAGCAAAGTCAGCAGCAGAACTCAAATACTTCACCTTTGACGTACAAGAAGATTGATAAATGCTTCAAATGTTACTGCACCATACGCCGCAGTCAAGTCCTCGTAAATGAAGACCATGTCTTCATCTGTGTAGACGATACCCAAGCTGGCGAGTGCTGCGGTCATTTCAGACAAACTCAACGTATTGGTTTCATCTTTGTCGAAGTAACGGAATGCACTCTCAAACTGTTCTAATTGAGCAGGAGTGAGATTCGTCATATTCTTCGACACGATCTGCAAGGCATCCATGAACATAGTTAACGAAATGTATCATCGAGACAAATACCTGATTGTCAATGAAGGCAATCTTCTTCCCTACGCTTTGATTCAACAACTCAAGTTCAAACTCCAGATCCTGGCAAGTAAAGACCGTATAGTCGTTTTCCTCCACATTTGCAGCACCACATTCGGCCTCTGCTCTCGCAACATCTGCTAGTACCTCTGATAAGGCCGGTAATCGTGTTTGTATCTTTTGCACTCGTTCTTGTTGTGACTATCGAAAGTGGAATCAATCAACAATCGAATTTGAAAACGGAACATTCCTACTTCGAGAGTGCCTTCAATTGCAGTCAGTTCAAATGAAATGGCGTGCAATCGTCGCTCAAAGGCATTCGCTAGATCTGCAAATTTCTTTCGAAGGGACTCTTTAATTCTGGCAAAGAATAATAGTTGAACAAGAACTAGTCGAGGAGATTGGCGACATACTGCCGTATTTGCGCATTGATGGATCTTGACCTGGTAGCCTCGGAAGCCAAGAGTCCTTTCCAAGCTTCATCGAGGTCAGAAAGCGCCAGCCCTGGAGGAGGCACATATTCCCGAAGCCCATATGTCTTTAATTTGGTCTGGACATTCCCAAACAACGTTGCCACATCCTGGCGCTCCGTCACCCATGATCGTTTGGTGGTCTGCTTGTAAGTGGCGAATTCAGTTGACTTCTCTTTGGCATCGGTGTAGCTTCCTGAGAAAACTGTAGCAGCCCATTGTGACTGGGTTTCGGATAAAGCAGATAGAAGCTGGTTTGACCATTAGTACAATTGAATGGCGAGGAAACAGTGCGCCTTTACGAGTTTTATGCGGCGTTCGTAGTCGTTCCTGCTAACCCAAACAGATTGCATGAGTTCCGCGAATTTCTCCACGCGCCGTGATACAGTTTCCGCCTGATCTGAAGTAGACCATATTAGTTATTTACATTCGGCTCATTTACTCTTGTTCCTACCCATAGAAGAAAACGCATGGAAGAAACTTGCTATATAAGTCATAACACTCCGTTCGTCCGGGAGTTTGGCATCGCACAAGTCCTCGACTTCGAGCAATTGCTAAAGCATAATTGAATTCAAAAACAGGGCTGATAAGGAGAAGAAATGCTCACGGGTATATTTAGATGCTCTGCAGCTATAGTGAAAGCGAGAATTGTGTTCCCATGCCGATCTGTCTAATGCATGCACGTAAGTTGAGCTAGTCCATTCAATGGACGGGATGTTGATAATACCTTGTCCAACTTGTCATAGTCCAGCAGATCAGGACGGTGCCGATGAATCAGAGCACACCTGCCAACAATAAGAAGTCAACAAATTAGAGATGTAGAGAGAAAAGACCGTAGCGCACGAACAAAGCAAGCCCATCTGACCAGCTTAGGGAAAAATCTTGAACGTCGACTTCATTGTATGGCTCGGTTTTGCGTTGGCACCAAAGCAGTAGGCCTTCTTTTGCGGACAGCCCCTCCTCACTGATAGCGCCTGTCAAAATCGGCACCTTTGGTTAGGACGTGAACAATTACAGACCTGATATCTGCGATGGTGAAACGCAAGATCAAGGTCCATATCATGCCCAAAATAAGTTTCAAGTTCCCGTCGATAATGTCTAGCACATTTCAGTCATAAGGATGAAAAGAACTGTATGATATCGTACCTTCTGGACCGATATTGGTGAGCTTTACTCCTCGAGAGGTAATAAACTCGAGGGCCTTATTTACATTTTCCGCTTTCTGAACACGCATCCTAGGATTCTTGTTATAGCGTCCCAAAGAGGTGTCACCTGGCTGGCTTTAGTGATGCAACATCGTTGTAGATCCAAGGAGTTCATACCCATAATTTCCTGTGAAGTATTTTCCCGGTTCAAAGCATAACAGGTAATAGGACTGATTAGAGCGCACCATTAGTTGGATAAGTCGAACACCATCAGACAGATCTTTGACCAGAGAGGTCATGGGAGGGTAGCCATTCATCTCCAGCTTAGTATTTAACCTGAAATCCAAGAAGGATGAGCATGGTATGCGCCAAAGTAGAAGCGAGATCGATACCATTTGCAAAATGTCCTCTCCTGCACGGACCTGGATCGCGTCTCTAGCGATTCCATGGAGTCAGTCTGCTTATTAGTCGAGGAAGAAGAATAGAGGTAGAGGCAAATGGAGAAATAGGGGAGGAGAGCAAATATGATCCCAACAGAGAAAGAGCCCGACGCGTCCTAGAAATTCAAGGTCCGTCGGCGCGTCCATTCACCACAACCTCACTCAACCATGACCACCCAGTTCGACAGAATTTACCATGGCCTCTCTTCAGAACTCGGAAGTATGTAAGGAAATCTTCATGTGTCGTCTAGTGGCTCAGTTTTAGTCAGAATTTCGTGTGGCTTCGAGTGGAATGGCGTGGAAGGGGTCTGAATCAGAGGGTGTCGTGGCCATACCCGCAAATCACATCGATTGGGCCCAATGGATGCGTGTTGCACGAAACTTTCAGCTCCGCATAGGCATGAAAGATGACAAGAGAGAGCATCGCGTAGAGAAATTCGACGGGTTTCTGCGAGAGGTTCGTCTTCAATATCAGCCTTTTAAGCGCTGCTGCCTAACCTCCTCCCTCCAAGGATCATGATAAAATCGCGAGTTTGCTCAAAAACCATTTTGGAAAGACCCTTGAAACGAAGGATGTCTCGTTCAAAGGATATAACTGGGGAACTACAGATTTCCAAGGTCGGCATGATTGTCCTCGTGGTCTGCAAAAAATTGACGGCTACCGCCTGTAGGAAACAACTTGGCATTTCTAGTTCAAGACAAGACAACTTTCGAATTACCGCTCTCTCAGGTGCACAACTCCAACATGGCTGGCCGTAACGAGGTCACACTGGAATTCACAAGCCTATCCTCCTCTTCGAAAACTCCCACCAAAGGGATGGGTGATGAGATGGTTGAAATTCGTTTCTACGTCCCAGGCACCCAAGCGAAGCTTAAGGGTTCAGGTTCAGACGACGAAGGCGTTGATGATGATGATGAAATACCCTCTGCACAGGTCTTCCACGATATGATCAAAGACAAGGCTGTCATCGGCCAAGAGCCTGGAGATCTCATTCTCAGCTTTGAAGAAGTCCTCGTGCTCACACCTCGTGGCCGCTATGACATGGACATGTATCCCGAATTCTTGCGACTGAGGGGAAAGACCTACGACTACAAGATCGAATACAGCCACATCAATAGGATGTTCCTTTTGCCTAAGGATGAGCAACACGTTCTTTTTATTGTTAGTCTTCCCTCCAATTACTCCGAGATCAACTAACGCCCCCCCTTATAGCTCGACTTGAGATCTCCAATTGGACAGGGCCAAACTCGATACCAATATCTAGTTATGCAATTCACCAGAGAAGAGGAGATTACTGCGGAGTTGAACATGTCTGAGTACGTCGCCTTGTTTCGGGAGTCATCTAACCGTATTTGACCTGACCGGTTTGCGTAGAGAGGAGATTTCCAAATACGACAAGCTCAAAAAACACTACGAGGAACCAACCTTTGAAGTTGTGTCGGGCGTCTTCCGTGCCCTCTCAAAGAAGAAGATAATTGGATCCGGCAGCTTCCAGAGGTATTTTCTCTGCATTCAACAGTGCCATTGATCTGCGTCTAAATCTTGGTTCAATAGTCGTGATGGACATCCTGGTATCAAAGCCAACTTGAAGGCCGTCCAAGGAGATCTGTTCCTGCTCGAGAAATACATTTTCTTTGTCTCCAAACAGCCCTCCCTCATCGAGATCGCCGATGTCCATCAGGTCATCTTCTCTCGCGTGGGTGCTAGCATGGGAGCGACTGCTGCGCGCACTTTCGACATGAAGATAATCACGAAGAGTTCGTCGGAGCACAGCTTCACGTCCATCAACAAGGAAGACCACGAACCCGTGGAGACGTATCTGAAAGACAAGAAGGTCAAGGTCAAGAATGAGATGGTCGCTGATGCAGATCTACTGATGGCCGCTGCCGGAGCTGACGACGACGACGATGACGATGATATGCAGAGTGTAAATTCTGATGATCGTGCTCCCCGCATCAAGCAGTCAAAAGGCGGGTTGGATGACGACGACAGTGAGGAGGATGGTACGTTGCTTGTTTTCTGATGCCAACTTGTGCCATTAAAATATATGTGTGTGCACAGAGGATTTCCAAGCATCTGAGTCGGATTCGGGCTCGCCAAGTGACAGTGATTCGTCAGATGAGGGTGCAGTAACCGCCTCAGATGATAGTGGCGACCGTGATATAGCTTCCTCTTCGAAGAAGAAGGTAAAAGGCAAGGCCAAGGAGACTGGCGATGGCACCAAGAAAGTCGTCAAGAAGAAAAAGGTGGCCAAGGCGGAGGGCAGTGATGCGGAGGATGACAAGCCTAAGAAGGCGCCTGCCCCGAAACCCAAACCCAAAAAGAAATCTGACGACGATATGGATGTTGATGAGGAGCCGAAAGCGAAGAAGGCCAAAGCACCATCCAAACCCAAAGGAGACGATGCTATGGACGTCGACGAAGAGAAACCTCGTCCCAAGCCGAAACCAAAAAAGCCGGCTGAGGACGGTGAGCCACCAAAAAAGAAGCCGAAGACATCCGATTGAGCTCGCTGGTACATACATTTTTTACTATTTGTGCTGTAATTTTATACTATGATCTAACATGACAATCCTTGACATAGAAGGAGCTAGTGTATGAGATGTATGCTGCTGTGTGGGGTAATACATTGACAAAAGTACAACAAGGTGCTCGAAAACATGCATAATATGGATCGAAGAAGGGGCGGGTCAAGACGAAACCAATAAATATAATGAAGGTTTGTTCAGGTGTGTTTACCCAGGAGTGTGCCAGGTTCGAACACGTCGTTAGAATGCAGCTGTTGTGCGATCGTCAAGGGCGCGGAAACTCCAGGAATGAGAGGCTGGACAGCAGGACGATGCGCAGATGACATTTTACGTGTCCCTGAACGCGAGAGTGCACCTACTCCACCAGCCGCATTGCCATTCGTGGCCTTAGGATTGAACAGGACATTTCGTTCCTGGTATAAGACGTACGACTGTTCATAAGTTGTCAGAAAGGCATAAACTTTCTATGCTAAATGTTAACGCACTCTTGCTAGCAAAATGTGCTCAACCCAGGCAGCACCTTCTTTTTCGCCACACGAGAAGATATGCAGATAGTCAGCAGTGTTCTCGAAGAAAGAAAGGTTGTCGGTAGACTTGAGGGCGAAGGAGAATGGTCGAGGTGTTTTATGCAGGCGGGTAATAAAGTAGGCGTCAAAGTTGGAGAGCGAACATAGAAGGACTTCATCTCTTCCCTGTACGATTAGAGATTATCAGAGTCAGCACGATCCTTAGCAAGTGCTATTTGACAACCGACGTTATCACGTTTTGAAAGCCATAAGCTATGCTCTCGAAGTTGAAGCCATCGCTTGTTCCATTTGCCACGCTTACTTTCCCACTCAACGTAACCCGCATAGGTCGGTGATACGCTCGGCATAGCCTTCACAGTATGTATGTTCAATTAGTGCCTGGAAACGAGAACATAGATAAAGGGGGCATGACATACAGAACGGCTGAGTGGTATTGCCAGTGGAGTTAACTTGATAACGAAAGTGTTCATCAATTTGTCCTTATTCCAAGATGCTTGCACATCGGACAGCAATTCAAAACTCCGGATAGGGCGCTCTGTAAATACGAAACAATGTAAGAAACGTGGACATAGGATTTCTAAAAACAGTTGGGACTTACCCATACCAAAGTCTTGGGCGATCTCCCAAACCATCCAGCCACCACTTCCCACCCAGCCCTTCAGGGACCCTTGAGCTTCGACCATCTCTATGACATCACCTGCGTTGGTTGAAGGGCCAATTTCGACAATATTGAAACGTTGCATGTCGCCGATGAATACACGTTGTTGTATGATGGGTCCCCGGGCACTGGATGGTGGGCTCGAAGCGGTGAGCGCTTCAGCGGGAATGGGTGGGACGGGTGGGCGCGTCGGGCTCATCCGACGAGGCCTCTCAACTTCAGATGATGACCGTGTTGACCGTGGCTCGGGATGCTTGACAAGTTTCCGTGGCTCCTCCCCCGACCTCCTAGATGTAGTAGGTTTGGGTGAGAGCTCCTCGGGAAAGCGAGTTGGAAATGATCTGGGACTCAAACTCTCTTCCTTTCTAGTGAGGCTGCGTGCGAGCTTCCGGTTAGCGTCTATGGGAAGAGGCACTGCATGATGTTCCTCAACTGGCCGTCTGCCTTCTGGCCGGTGAAATGAGCGTGAGGGACGTAAAGGTCTGTGGTCGGATGTCGGACTGATCGTTGCAGATGGAAGCAAAGGCTGTGATGTCCCAGGCTCTCTCAAGCCACGACCTGCGCTGCCTGGACGACTGAGAGATCGAGACTTGTCCTTGTGATCTCTACGACTTGTGGTGGCGGACCTTGAGAGGTGTCCTGTCGGTGCAGAAGGCTCAGTGACTTCCATAGTTTGTAACCTCCGAGTAAGATCATCAGGCGAGAAAGTGAAAGGTTGGGGTTCAGTAGCAGGCGGTAGTGATCTTCCCGCTGGTTGGCGGATTGACCTTGACGCGTGGAGGGCAGCCTCCTGGGTACTGGACATAAGATGTCTTTGTCCACCAGGTTCCCCTGCTCCTGGAGGACGTGAAGGAGCAGAAGATGTGGCGATAGCCCTGGCAGCGCGTGCTGCCCGTCTTTGTTCCTTTTGTTCTCGCACTTGTCGTCGTATAGTGTTTTGGGCCTGGAGGGCAGTGGGAATGCGCTGAGCAAGCGGTATGTCATCGTCAGATGACGATGGCACTTCTGGTGGCACTGGTTCGCCATAGTCATCGGTTGAATCCTCGTCAGCATCTTCGGCAGAGACGTCCTCGGAGTCTGAAGGAGACGAAAACATGGAACGGTTGATACGCCTACGTTTGTCGTCCTCGTCCTCATCGTCGCCGCGTCCTCCGAACCGACGTGTACCACTCCCGCTGGGCAGTCCATCACCACCCATGCTGTATCCATTGCCAGACCATGCGTTTGACCTTCCCCATCCTCCACCGAGGCCCGATCCGCCATGCTGAGCATGCTCCTTACCAGAACCATCAACAGGCTCATCATCGCCCGACGGGTAAAATTCGGATGAAGACCTGTCGCAATGCATGGTTGCTGAGGGACGAATGGTGCCCGCAGATGTCCCTGGTTCATATTTCATGTCTGACTCGCTCACCATGTCTGAGTATAGCACGCTAGCTGAGGTGCCTCCACTAAGAGAGTCGAATAGATCATCTGAGGACCAATACGAGCCAATGATATTATGGGAGTCGAATTGAGACTGAGGAAAATCAAAATCGTCGGATGGAGAGTTGGGGAAATCGGTCTCTTCAGCGGAGGTGGTGCTGTTCTGGTTGCCGAAACTCGGCCATTGGTATTCGGGCGAACCGACTGATGAGGTGGAGGTAATAGAGGTGGAGCGGGAGAGGTATGACAGTTCGGATGATGTGATGTATTCGTCGTCGTCGTCCAAAGAATCGAAGGAAACTTCCGAGTCGGCATGGTAGAAGAATTCATCATGGTTTGGAAGCAGCGTGGGTGGTCCCTGACTTGAGTTCGCTGACATTGAAGTATCACTGTCCATTCTTGAAGTCAGCGTGTCATCGTCTCCATCCGACAAATTCAATGATGAAGAATCTAGCTCTTCGGAAGGCATGGTAAGGGGTAAGCATTGGGCTGAGGGTTCTTGTGATTGGGTTGAGGATTCTCCAGAGGACCGATCAGCATCGGGCTGGTCCCACGGCTCAAAAGGAAGACCTGCGCCAACTCGACCTTTCCGAACCTAACAGATGGAGTTAGTCCGACGCGTCAAATGTTTTGTCAGTTCACGAACTTTTTTCACAAGCACAACGTTCATACGAGCAAGAGTATCAAGTGATGGTAAGGAAGGCCGAGGAGCAAACGCCGGCTTCGAGTACGCCGGGCGAACGCGCCCTGGTACCGTGCGAGGTGTCCCAGGGATAGGGAGTGCGCTGGAGGGCGGGGATGAAAGGAAACTTGGTTTCACTTCGGAAGTAGGGGTCAAAGGAGACCGTGGTGTTGGTGGAGGTGACTCGATAGGTGGAGTAGGGGAGGGAGTAGGGGCGGGAGATTGTGTTGAATGTATGATCGCTGGCGCTGCTGAAAGATTGGCGAAAGGATCATCATCAAGCAGAAAATCTAGCGGTGGGGAATCTCGTGAATAGCTGGTGGAAGGAGGAAATGACACTCCAGTATCTGAAGCAGTAAAGTCTATTGATTGGTTTGCCATGGAGTGAGAACGGGACCTCCCGACATTGCTAGCGCTGAATAGGTCTGTGGTCGGTGATAGTGGCGCGGCAAGGAACGAAGGAATGAATAAAGCTTGTAAAGAACGTCGTTTCTTCGCCATCCCGACTCGAGGGCGACGGGGGGGTTTTTTAACAAGAGCGTGGCTTGGACCTGGAGGGGTTAAGTATATCTGACTGTCGAAGCCGTTAGCATCCAAGTGTCCTGGGAAACGAGTCTGTGGGTACATCAACAGTCAACCTAACGCGTCAAGGACCTTGCCGGCACATGGATGCAAGAGCACAGTTCGTGTGAGGCGATTAGTGATGGCTTACCAGGAGAAACGCCGAATCCTCGGCAGGTCCAGCAGGAAGTTGATCTCGAGGTGGATCTTTGACAAGAATACGAGTGTGCAGCAACGTATTTGAACTCTTTTGCGATTTCTCGCTCGTATGCTGGTCTTGTAGGTTGAGAACAGAAGCAGCCCCCAGGTCGAGGTGGGCCATATGGGCTTGGCAGAAAAAATGAGGGTCCTTTCCAAATTGGAGTACTAGGCCGAGATCGCGCAGTGGTTGTGATATCCGACCAGGTGTCGCGCGAGACCGAGTTTGCTGTTACTGTTTACTGTCGGCAAGGACGAGGACGAGAACGAGGAAGAAGAAAGGGAGGAAGCTGTTCACTGTTGGTGTTGAACTCATAAATAAACATATTTGATTATCCTGCTTGAATATTAGAAGAAAGGGAGGAAGCTGTTCACTGTTGGTGTTGAACTCATAAATAAACATATTTGATTATCCTGCTTGAATATTGATGGTCGCTTTCCTGCAGGGCTGCGTAGCAACGCCTGACGAGGGGCGCTTGGCTTGTCACCGCTCCATGTCTTCACAAGAACATCCAATTCCCTTTACTTGCAGCCGCCCAACGTCATGCGCCAATTCGCGCATTCTAGTCGTTGCGGATGTACAGGCTTTCCGCGATGGTCGAATCACTGACTCACTGCCGGCAACCCCACGTTTTTCAACAACGAGAAGAAAGCCGAGCAGACTGGGTGTTTCAGCGGCGTGTGGCGCGCACATGGAGCCATTCGGAAGATCTGTGATTGGCAGATACAGTGTTCGTAACTTTTGTATTTTTGTTGAACCTCGCCTCGAACAACCCTCCCAAAATCCACCGAGACTCACCACGAATCAACGGATATATATGTACTAAAATTAGTATTATCGGGGTTAATTGGATCGAATATCTTCTCATTTTTTGCACCCTCAATCCCCACAATGGCGGAATATTTTGCCGAAGAAAAAACCTGTCCATAATCAGGTACCACAAAGGTGAGAGACTCTTTGTTTTTACAGTCACAAATATACATACGAGATACCTCGAGGCTCCTGAGATGCATGTTGAAAAAAACTTGAGAAAACTGCAGCAAACTTGGCTTTGAAATTTTGATTGCCGACCATGATTCGGCAAATAAACTGGATTGCCGTCAACCTTCCTGCCAGTCCCCACCACCTCCGACGCAAATGCCACTTGAGCTGCCAGGATTTTACTTTGATGTCGCCAAAAATCGTTACTTTCCGATATCATCCAAGCAAAAAAATCCGCCTCAAACTGTTCCACAGGTCCACTCTAGCCCCAACTCATTGACAAATTCAAAGCCTCACAAACGGCCACGGATATCATCATGGAGGCAAAATGAAACAGTTAGGACGAATGGCAGCGTTAGCAAGAGATACCGTATTGCACAGTATGTCCCCATTTGACCAAGATATCTTGATATATCTTGATCCCATGACTCCCTGTGCTGATAACTTGTTATATAGTGATTCACAATGTTCACGATATGCACGACATGCACATGTCCTTGAAGAGAAAGTTCCCGTCTTTGGGAGGATCAAGTCCTTTGCTGTCGGCATTCAATTCTTCAAATCGCGTGGCGATATCTGTTTAACGTCTCAATAGACAGCTATGCTAGATGGGATCCCCCACCGCTTCATTGGTGATAGTCGCGGATGGTTATACACCTCCAACAACACACAAGAAATGTGGCAGGCCGACCTGAACTTACAACCCGAATCAGAGGTCTGTAAATATTTTCCTGATTAAAAGCATAATTGGGCCCAGACAACGCAGCACAGGTGTCTTCGATTTGCATATCCGGTCTCCGGTGTATGTAAGTACAATGTTTGCTGCCAATAAATCAAGCTAATTCTTGCAAAGTGCTACTACCTTCGGTCCATCCGCTAATATAGCCGTCCAGGATTTCAATGTGGTCGGGCATATGGTCGGGTATGTGCAGTAATCGATAATGATAAACAATTGGCTTTGAACGAATCAGGAGAACGTCATTACTGAGCCTAAATGGCGTTCATGACATCTGGTCCTCTCATCTACAGGATGCCGCCTTAGTCCTCGGTACTTCGATTTTTTCACGCCCGAGAGCCAGCTTACACGTCTGAAAGGTGTGAGCAAAAAGGCGGTGTATATGAACGACATTGACACGTCGAGGTCATTACAAGAATTAGAAACCCAGAGCGATGTCTTTGCTGTTTGGCAGCACGAGGTGCGTTGCGTAACTAAGCTCACTTGGCGTTACCTATCATCGCCTTGGCTGACGAGTGCAATAGAATACGATATTCGCAGGCTGCCGTAACGCCTCCATCATGCGATTCGACAAGCGTCTGGGCAAGCGGGGCCAGAAACTCTACAACAACCGATTTCAATCGAAACAGCGTACCAGCGTCCTTCATCTCCAAGTCCTCGCGGACTGGCAGCTTCTGACTAGCCATATGAACGGCGAAGTGAGTCTTTAGTTTTTTTTTATTATCCCCGTCCTTCTCCCTTGTTGAGATAAACTTATACTTGAGACGGACCGATGAACAACCTTTATTTATCTCTTCCCGCACAGCTCATGATTTACGATCTTCGATTTGCCCGTGAAGGAACGCCGCTTGTACAGTTCGAAGGGCACCGTAACACGTATACCCAGAGACTTGGTATCGCGTTGGATCCAAGTCGAGATTTCTTGTTTGCCGCGGGTGAGGACCGCCGAATACGAGGTTGGTCAGTTCGTACCGGACGACCTCTCGAGCCCCCCACCTCCCCATCCGACGACGACGGAAATACGGGCCACCCACTTGCGACTGTGTATCGAGGCATTGTTGAAACAATGCAAGTGACCGAGGAGAATGATGGCCTATGTCTATGGGCAGGCGTTGACCAGAATTTGTACAGGATTTATTTGGGTCAGCAATAATACGGCTACAAATGGGTTGTGCGGGAAACAGCTCCAACTCTGCCGTTTCGGCGTCTGGAAGCCGTATCTGGGAAAGCTTTTCCAAGGCCAGAGATATTTCAGCCAAGTACACCTCTTTCCAGGTAGAACGGCTGTATCTTGGCATCGAAAGGTTGAGTCGGTTTGCAGCCTTTTCCAGATTATCCAACCCGCAAGATCCTTCAGCCCTCCCGCCTTTCGGTCGACAACCGCGGCATTGGATAATTATGACCCGATGGATGATGCATAGCGCCGATTCCGACTCACAACAGCTCACAACTGTGGATACTTCTGCATCCGTGCTTATGTTCCTTCTCCGATTTCGGGTGCTTATCATAACAACACTATCTCCTCCCTAGTATTATCACATTGACGCTCAAAGTTACAGCCGTAGACCCGAGAATCAACTAATGATATTTCTGATGGAATAAAACACTTAGGAAAATATTTACGTCGGTGTAATCAATGCGGTACCTGTGGCGTAATGTGCTTTTTCGGCTGCCACTGCTGGTGGTATTACCAGCGGAGGCGTGACATCGTCGTCTAAATCTCAACTTGACCCTGTATATCTTAACTTCAAGGCCCCATATATATGGTAAATCTGGCCCAAAACCGGCTTTCACCCTACAAGCTTGAAAGGTAGTCAAAACTAACGCTACTGGAAGTGTGACTTCGTGGTGCTTCTTTATCTGATGATCGTTCGCAACTTATGTTCAAGTCGACCGAATTCCGAACGGACTTCTTGTATATATCGATCAGTCCAAAACGAAGTGAAATTTAAAGATCGGGATAAACCTTGGATCGATTATGGAGGTCGATCACTTCTCCCTTGACGCCTTCCATGTGCCAGCAACCTTCCTCAGGCTGCATGAAATACTAGTAAGATTTGGAGGGATCAAACAAATAGAAATGATTACTCGAGCCACAAGCTTCCTCCGCCGGTTACCTGGAAACCACTACCTCTCCTCTTCCGTTAACACTACAATGAAATTCCTCACTGGCGATGTAATTTACTTCATCTATGCAATCCGGCTGTCTTGACATTCCATCAAATACAGGAACTAGCAGCGATCATGAGGAGCGGCTCCGTCCCAAAGAAGGATTACGTCGTCGTGGACGTTAGAGATGATGATTTCGCAGGAGGAAACATAAAGGGGGCTATTAACAAGCCCTCGAACGGGTTCCTTACCAGCGTGGATGAACTTGTGAAGGAAACAAAGGATATTCCGCTCGTTGTATTTCATTGTGCTCTCTCGCAAGTTCGGTACGTCATTGCTATTTTCTAGTAATATCATATATATGACCAATATCTTGTTCATATAGGGGACCAAAGGCTGCACGGGTATTCAAGCAAATCATTGCGGTGTGTTCGTGCACTAACAGAATACGATTGTACGCTACAGATATACGAAGAAACGCGCCAGCTTGTATTGGATGGAAAAGATATCCCCCATGAGGTCGCAGTCCTTCGAGAAGGATTCTCGAGATTCCAGGAGAAGTTCAAGGTTGGTTGAAGCGAACTATGGTATCCTCCATTAACGCCATTAACTAATTTTAGGACGACCCGAACCTGGTCGAGAACTGGGATAAGGATGTATGGGCATCGGAGTGGAGTTAAATTTCGTCGGTGGTAGATAGCGATGAAGGTTCTGGTGGTATAGACAAGAGCAAGGCTCTGAGGGGACCAGCCAAATACTAAGAAGCCTGTGAGGCGGATTTTGACGAGGCATCTTCCTCTTGTTTGACTACTCGACGGGCTGGCATAGTTTCAATGATTCGTGATACCGTCTGGCGTTCTTTTGCCATTTGGTATTGGCAAATTTCGCTATGCGTAGAAAATAATGAGCACATTGAGTCACTCGAGAAAGAGCGGTACATACAAGGATCCAAGCGATATAGCAACAAACGCGGCACATGCCCAGTTCCCGGCCACAAAAGCCGCTGAAATTGTCATAGTTAGGTGTATCTAGAATGAAAGTAGCTCGCGACGCACATGCAGACATTCCTCTCACTACACCTATGGCCCCTCCACCAGCTATCCCACTTAGAATGCTATTCCGCGCGCACGGCATGTCTCCGATATGCATTACGCTCTGGTACGCGTCGACAAACCAGTTTCCAGTTGGAGGGGGCATTTTTGAAGGAGGAATAGATGGACTTGAAGGTGTATTCGTTGATGTGGACGACGCTGACATTATGGGCGAATATCTGCTTTCTTACAGTTGAGCAGAGTATTCACTCCAACTTGGGGGAATCATGTCATGTGGTCCTTTGTCAGCCATCATGAAATTCAGACGACGGGTATCATCATTGCCCATCTTTCCTCACGACACAGATGTCCCATGGCTTAGTTGGTTACGGCGTCCGACTGTTAAACTCTCACATCGGAAGATCGAGAGTTCAAGTCTCTCTGGGACAGTATCTTTTGCCCCTTGTGAATACGTCCGAGTGAAATCCAATGACAGAAGCTTGTTTCTTGCCT
>JABAJT010009775.1:0-13983 GCA_018850275.1 Tephrocybe sp. 9174TJB
TTGGACGCATATAATCGAGGCTATGCATGCATAACGATGCGTATTTTGGAAATCCAGACAAATATGAGCCCATAGTGGAATCATGAATTCAAGTGTCACTGCATGGACGTCGATGTCGAGAGGGATGAGGTCCTTCACCGTCGACAGGCACACGTATTACTTCCGCGAAAGTAAAACAGAAGGGCTGAACGATGACTTTCGGCCGCGAAGTGGGTCAGGGGGGAAATCTTTCCCCCTAGGCTGCGCGCTTGCAGGAGCGGTGCGTCATCTCTATGTGCACATACTTCGAAGCCCAAAAGGAGACGAGCAGAACCGAAACCGAAGGGGTCAATGGAACGGGCCTGACGCTGACAACGACCGTTGAGCGGGAAAGTCAAGAAGATCAAGTAGGATGTCATGAGTACCACGCAAACCTGGAGAGGAAGATGTTCGATTGAGTAGTGCCCAAACCATTTCTGGAGGTGTGGATGTCGGGCCAGGGTTCCGAATGGTGTCGTGAAAGGAGGCACGAGAGCCAGAGTGCGATTGGGGAATGTTTTGCATGGTCTTCTCTATATATAACTATGTAGGTCCCACGTCAGAAATGACAACCTCGCATGGCGAATACCAATGTATTATGGCCCCGATCCACAAGTCAGCGAAATTGCATGGATCACTTCTGTGTCAACCTCGAGAGTATGTATGTGCAACGGCCTTGGCAAAGGGAATTGTTCGTAACTTCTGTTTTACATGCATGCCATCATATTCAACCGAGGGGTCCTAGATAGCCCAAATGGCGGGCGCCTGCCTCGAGGGCACGAGTTAGTTTACATAGTTTAGCTTGAGTTTATCCCCGCCCCGTTCTGGAGGTGATAGAGTGCAATAGCGTAGTTTATATGGGTCATGATTTTGAGATAGAGGCGCGACCAGAAGCAATTGTCAACATTGATATTATACATAACGGATTGTCGAATATGAACGCGAAAAGCAAGGAGCGGTGCGAAGACAATGAGAGGGTACAAGCTGGTGCTGAGGGCTTTGGAATAAATTCATGGAGAATGAGAGTACAAGTTGTCGGAATTCGGAGCCACATCTGGTTGAGCCGGCACATTCCGGCCAAATCCGGAGAACATTTTCGATCACACCGTCGTCGACGCTAGACCCTCTTTACTTCTAAAACTACCTCTTGTCTCTAATACCATGCGCGCTGCACTCCCCACTACCCTCAGGCACACCGTGCTTCGCCGCACTGCCGCCCCTAACAACCTCCGGGCTCGTTTTGCCTCGACGTCGTCAGATGCTGCTCAACAGAAGGCGAAGGATGCATTGGGAAGTGCTGCACAGACCGCAGGAAAGGTTTGGGAGGGAACCGTCAAGTTCCTTGGTCCTGTTGGAGAGAAGGCAGGCAACTTGCTTGGAGGTCAGTCATAATTGTTTCCACCTTTTCTGCCTTCAGGGCTTGCTTAATATCCGCACTATTGAACCTCACTATGCCTCACCTTTTATAATTTTTATCATCATACAAATTTGGTGGTTTATTGACGTGTCCCTCATAGCCTACCGTGAACCGGTTCTGTACAACCTCTCTGTCACCCGCGAAATCCTCAAACAAATTTACCGCACCGAAGGCCTGGCGCCGCCCTCTTTCAGCACCATACAAACCGCGTATCAAACAATATGGCAGCGGGTGACTAATGTTGCCTACCTTCGTGAGATTGCGGGCAATGGCGAACTCGCTCGTGTTGGTGTGTATGCCGTTGAGGCATACGGTATTTTCAAAGTACGGTCTATGTAAGATTTCTGATACTAGATTACTGACAAACGACACATTATATAGATTGGCGAGATCTTTGGCAGGAGGAGTCTCGTTGGCTATGACCTCCATTAGGTTCTGTCACACCGTGATTCATTTTGACGACCATTATCGCAATAATATAGATGTGACCGGTCTCTTTGACTCGTGTACCTTGAGAACACTTTCCGCCGCTTGCTTTTGTGGCTTGGGCCTTTCCATGCAACGTACAGATGGGTCACCTCGAGCTCACGCTCAGCCAAAACAAAACTGTCAGAAGTTCGCGACGCCACAATCGAGTCCAACTGACCAAAGCAAGCAAGATTACGCCCTTAAGAACCAGCTTCAGTAAATCATGATGACTATGTAGATGCTGAACTGTGTATTTGATGTTAATTTGAAGGAGGCAGAATGTCCTAAAACTTGAAGTACATTATTATTTGAGTTCAAGTTGATTATGTAATCGAGTTAGTAAGTGCCTGCCATGTATGTTTACCACTTTAGTTGACGACCACCATGGCCTCTGCTGATTCAGTTACCGTACCATTTTTCAAGAAGAAGGGGAAAAGCCGTCCAGCCACCACCAGACAACGGTCACCATCCCCTAAAGCAAATGTCATTCAGGCAACACCGTCATCATCAGAAGTCATACTACCGACTCGAAAAGCTGTGGCTAACCTTCTCAGCGCGGGCACAAAACGTACCGTCACGCAGAGAGACGAGTACGACGATGCCGATGAACCAGAGAAAGATGGCCCGGACGTGAAGTGGACTGCGTCCGGATCTCACACGAATACGGCGCTAGAAATCCTGGCTGGAGACGAAGCGGAGGAGCTGCTTGCTAAACGACGAAAGCAAGAGGCCGGGTCAGACGACGATGAAGTTCCAGATGATGGACAATATCACGGGCAGAGCGCGTACAAGAGCCACTTGGTCAAGAGTAAGGAGGTACCAAAGGCTATGAGGGTGGGACCGCAGCGGAGTACTAACACTATTCGGACGGTCACTATCGTCGATTACCAACCCGATGTGTGTAAGGATTATAAGGGTAAGCTCGGAGTACTCATTGCGTATTCTGCTGCTAATGCGCGTGTTTATTTTAAATAGAAACAGGCTACTGTGGTTTTGGCGACACATGTAAATTCCTTCATGATCGGGGCACCTGTAAGTTCTGAATTATTCTCCCCATGTCGTCGTAAAACGTTGACAATTCCTCTCTCCACACACTAGATCTCGCGGGATGGCAGCTTGATAAATTAGCAGAAGATGCGAAGAGGGATGTGGGAGATGAATCTGACTCCGACTCGGACGAGGACGTCCCCTTCGCGTGCCTCATCTGTCGAAAACATTTCACAGATCCCATTATCACACGTTGTGGTCACTACTTTTGCTCGGCTTGCGCCATCAAGAGGTTTGCAAAGACGCCCAAGTGTCTCGCATGCGGGGCAACTACAGGCGGGATGTTTAACAGGGCCGACAAGATCATTGAGAAGATAAACAAGAAAAAACAGGCGAAGAAAGATAGGAGGGAGGCACGTGCGGAGAGTGAGAGCCGAGGGGATATAGAGATAGAAGGTTTGAATGAGCGGGGGGCAGGGTCAGAGTCTGATTGAAAAAACCGCTTCTCCAAGTGCCTGCGCGAGTCTTCTAGCTTCAAAGCTAACCTGTTACAACTTAGGCGAATACTCGGTGAGATTTCTGGGATGAATCCGGCTTTCAAGTTAATGACGAACCTGACTCATACAGCAACAGCTCTCACATCGTGTGGCCAGGCCTTTCTCTGTTCGTGGTGCAATTCTGGCATCACCAATTAGCGTGCAATCATGCACGCTCGACGCTCAACCACGACTATTCCCTATTACGCACTTGAAGAGACGATCGATACCACATTCGCAGTCGACCTCTCGACTTCCTGTGACCTGTATACAGGGTCTACTCCATTGGTGTATCGTTGGCAGCCACAATTCTTTGATAATATTCTCTTTGTTTATGTGGTCGCCGCCCGATCCACATGCACACACGATCTCCGAATGAATTTTTAATCCAGGCAGAGTGCTTGCCTAAAGGTATTTCCTCTCCAGATAAAATCGTTTGGAAAAATTCAGCATGTCAATTGTTTTTGAAAAAGCCTATCTCTTGGAAACTAATTTGATATGACGAGTTTGATTGATGATAATACCACACATATGTAGGTTGGGCGTTCACGACCACTTTTAAGTTTACAGTGCGTCATCTTCGGAGATCTGCGAATGTTTTTGTATGGGTAGTGCGGTCCAAGAGCGGTTGCGATTCGCAACTGCACAGGAACCAACTTGAAGGACATTGGCTCCTCCCTCGACTGCTTTATGGAGAAGAGTCTAGCAAACTCGACGGCAGCGCGTCCGCGCGTTGACGCCTATATACATAGCGCGCACCTACAACGAAGGCCAAACAGTCCCCCTTCCAAGGGGAAACTCCTGGGACCTGCAACAAGACAAGAGCAGGTTGATCGGATCCGGACCGTATGTCAAACTTCAAACGCCCCACACATTCAACAAAGCCGAATCACCATGAAGTTGCGACTCGAACGGTAAGCGAGGAAGGAAAAACAGAAAAAAAAACATCTGAACTCAACCAGGGGCTGTTCATCCGATATCGCCAGAATGGAGATGCCGGATGACTGCCCTCAGATATCACTTGCACTGCTCAATTGAGACGTGACGCGACGTTATTCGGGCATCATTCTACCTCAATAGACGTGGTAACTCCGAATATGATATAGAGGCAGATGTGTAAAGATGAATGTAGTACGATGTGTATAGTGTCCAATTTAGGAGAGGACCATACATTTAACCGAAACATGCTGATTAGGAAAGTACTTCAAAAGCACAGAGGATAGAGTACACATATGTAAGAGTTTTGATCCTGAGTCATGATGTTCTCCGTGGACACTGAGAATGAAGTGTGTCAGTGATTAATACATTCAATTTGAAAGAAAAGGAAACTAACAGCGATTGACACGACATTACGGCTCCACAGTCTAAGAAGGCATTTCATCACAGCCGTTATCCAAGTGTCGTTTCAAAGAGTCCGCCCTGCGAATGGACGGTGCATATTATGTCGGTCAGATAGTGGAACACAAGACGCGAAGGCTTACCTGCTAAATTCTTTCTCACAGTAACGACAACGATGAATAACGGGCGAGGCAAGATGCTGAGTCTCGTGGTGGCGCTTTCGGTCATGGGACCTGGAGAATGTTTTACCGCATCTTTCGCAAGGGAACCTCTCTCCTGACGGCGACGCGACAGGTGAGCTGGGCGAGGTCATTGGACGGCCGGTAGAGATGCGCGAAGGACGATGCTCGGGGCTCCGCGAGGAAGGTACAAATGGAGGCGGAGGTTGGTACGGCGCAGACGAGTAAGGATCAGACGGCGGCGACTGAGGAGGTATGGAGAGCTGCCGCGGAGAATAGGCGTACATTTCAGATGGAGTAGGAATAAATTGACCAGCTTCAGACGGGTGTATACCCGGTGTTTGAGAACGTTGAAACTGGGGTGTATAGTACTGGGTCGAGGTCGGATATACAGTTGGTGAAGACGAACTGCCTCCGTTTGGACCCTGATAATAACGTTGGTGCTGCGATGAGACCATTGGGGTCATACTGCGAAAATAGGGATCAGCATGAGTTCCTATGGATGCTTTTCAGTAAAAAGATAGTTTGCAGGATATCAGTGACACGCACCGTCAGTAGTGCCCCCTGCCTGAACATAATACTGTCCAGACCCTTGCGGCTCATGATAGCCCCTCGTGTATTGGTGGGGATATTGTCCTTGGTGGCTCGATGCGTATCCGTTGGAGTAGTGGCCACCTGAGAGATTGCCACCTTGATCATCATATGAATAATTGCGAGAGTGATGCATAGCGTAGATGAGATCTCAAGTGGCGGAGGCTGCTTTAGATTAGAGGGGGGCGGCGGGAAGGTAGCGAGTGAAGAGCTACGTCCTTTAATAGTCCGGAGCCGCCCAGATGTCATTGCTCAAGCTTGGTAACAGGCCCTCCGAAGACGAAATTTACGAAACAAGGGTAATTTCGGGGTACCGAAAAGGCGGGTTGGCAGGTTCCGCTAAAGTCCTTATGACGGCGTATGATGGTCTAACTGAGCAAACCCTGAAAAACGGTAAAAAATGAGGCAGCGATGGCCGGGGACATTCTTCCATTCAAGGATCGACATTAACTTTGCAGGACAAGACCCGTTTCTATTCAGTATCCATAGTCGGCGATTGGCCTAGTCGAGGGAGTCCGCGCCGACCTAGGGAGTCTAGAAAATTGGGGTAAGGCTGAAAGATGAATCTTGAGATGGCGGCATGTGTGCCTTCAAGCGCATTAGCCAGAATTTTGTATGTCCGAAAAAGGTTAGACCTGCAAGATATCAAATGTACAACAACAGTAAACGGATCGTTCTACACTTATGGGGAGAAGCCGGGTCACTGATCGAAATCACGTTCATGCAATAAGGAAATACTCACCTTTGGATATTCCCCACGAGAAGGGGGTGGGTTAAGGACTCCTTCGAGCTAACACTGTGTGCTTGGCGAGCCGGTCATTAAGGCCTCTATAAGCATAAAAGAACGAATCCAAGTTCGAGGCTTCGGTTAGTTTTAAATACAATCAATCAGTACCATGTACATAAAACGTCAAAGCAGTGTAGTTTAGATAGAAAGCCCGACATGAAAAGCTGCGGAAAAGCAAAACGGAAACAAGAAGTTGAACAAGGTTCGTGGAACCATAAACGAAGTGCAACAAATTACGGGTGCATTACGACGGGGGAAACTTGAATGGGCAAGTGGATCACAAGAGGCAGTTTGGCTTTCACGACGTTGGCCAACACGGACAAAGCAGCGATCAGCCTTGCATACTATGATAGGCAAGGCTTACTGACATGGCTCCTTTTGATCTCGACGCATGCATTGAAAAACTCCTCTCAAAACAACTCTTGCACGAGGCTCTGTTACGTGAAATATGCGAAAAGACAAAGGAGGTTCTCATGAGAGAGTCCAACGTCGTTCATGTCAGCGCGCCTGTCACAGTTGTTGGTGATATCCATGGGTGAGTCAGGAAAGTCAATACCACCTGTATAATACACTTATCAGAGGACAAAGCCAGTTCTATGACCTAATTGAAATATTTAGAATAGCAGGATACGCGCCAAACACGAACTACCTCTTTCTTGGTTCGTCGACCCTTCAACTATATTCATACCCACCCCTTACTCATGCGACTCAGGCGATTATGTTGACCGCGGCCTCTTCAGCGTCGAAACTATATCTTTATTGACCTGTCTGAAGCTGCGATATCCGGACCGTGTCCAACTCATTCGAGGAAATCATGAGTCAAGAGCTGTAACACAAGTCTGTGGCTTGTCTTTACCGTCGCCGATCATTCTCAACCTTCAACTAGACATACGGTTTCTACACCGAGTGCGTCAAAAAATACGGCTCATCTCACGTCTGGACATATTTTACCGACATGTTCGACTTCCTGACACTTTCAGTGGTCATAGACGATCGAATATTCTGTGTTCATGGAGGTGAGCTTTTCGCCTCTCAATCAAGCAGAGGACCAACCTAAATAGTGCCTGTTGACAGGCCTCTCACCTTCTATTCATTCCATTGACCAAATAAAAGTTGTTGATCGATTTCGAGGTACCCATTCTATCAACCCCCCTTCTACTGCGTTGCCCAATTCGTCTTCTAGAAATTCCTCATGAGGGCCCAATGGCAGACCTCGTCTGGTCGGATCCTGACCCTGAGAAAGAAGATTTTGCTATATCACCCCGGTCCGTCCTCCAATCGAACTAGAACCATTATCATTAACTTCTTTATTTAGTGGGGCAGGATACACATTTGGCTCTGGCGTCGTTCACAAATTCCTCGATCACAATAATATGTCTCACATACTCCGTGCCCACCAACTCTGTATGGAAGGATATTCACAACTTTTCGACAAGCATTTGTCGACAGTTTGGTCAGCACCAAACTATTGCTATCGGTGCGGAAACTCGGCGAGCGTGCTGGAAGTCGGTCCTAATGAAGCAATGTATTTCAACGTATTTGACGCCGCCCCAGAAAACGAGCGAGACGGCCCGGGCCAACAGCAGGCCCAAACTACGAGGGTGCTTCATTTCCGCTGCTTTCTATCGCCCCGACCAATCCAACTAACGAACGGTTTCAGCTTCCCGAATATTTCCTATAGATTACCCTCCATGATTAGACACGACACGCCAGGCAATCTATCAGTTATACAGGTATATATCTACGTGTGGTGTACATATTATGTCGGTTGATGGATGGGAATTTCAAGAAGGTACCGACGAAAAAGTAGTTGTAAATGTTGCGCAATGGCTCTCCAAGAACCCAGCTTGAGGGCAAGAGTACAAATGGCAATAAGAAATCCGACAATCAATGACTTACGCCACCGAATCCAAAAGAGAAGAATGAGTGTCCGTGCGAGGTCCCTCTTGCGACGCCGGCCGTGGTGAAGGGACCAGAATCCAAATGCCAACGATGCAGGGTATCCATAAAAGGGGTTGAGACGAGAGGTGGATGGTATTGAGGTAGAATGCGAAGAAGGTGTATCATTCACTAGATTTTCTCTTTGTTCTGTTTTCTGCATGCGGAGAGGATCATTCAACAGCCACAAAGCGGGTAGAGCACCGCCATATTCTGCGGAGCTCGTCAAGATTTTGTTAATTATGGGATGCTATGATCTGACCTTGTGGCAACGATTCAGGGGTAAAATACTGGATTAGATCCTCACTCGATGGAAAAAACACGCGTGATATAGCATTTTCAGGCAAAATCCGTCTAGGTAATGCGTCATTGAAAGTAAAATGTAGGCAGTAGACTGGCGGACTTAATGACGCTCCACATCCCGGCATGCACCCACGAATAATTGAGTAGAAAAACTGCAAAAGAATGGTTGTCGGATGGACCCAATCTATCCAAAAGAAGGAACTACTTACCCCCACCTAACATCCCTGAAAATTTCGGTATGATCTCACGAAGAGTCCAAGTAAAGAGGTCAAGATCCTGGTATGAATAAAGTGAGTGATTTGCCCAGATTTTGATGCAGGCGGGACTGTTTACCAAGTATTTGAGAGGAAAGTCTTGGATATCGAGTAAAATAATGTACTGGAGGACAGGTTCGGCTGTCGACTGCTTGTTGAGGTTTCTCAAGTGACATCTAAGCCGTTCAAATGTCTCTATGATGACAGGCTTGGCTTCCTCATGATTAAAGTCGAGGGGAAAGGGTTTTAGGAGCAGGATGGGTCTACCAAATGGGTCGCGTGCGTTCTCAGGTAGAGAATGTACCATTGACAGCGGGGTCGATGCCGAACACATCAGCGGCCATACATTGCCCATACGCCAAACAAGATTCTTCCGGATGGATTCCATGGCGAAGGACCTTGTGAAGTTGTTGCGCTGCATAAATGACATAAACGATGCGCCCTACCCCCCAAGTGAACTATTCCTACTCTGGATATTCGAAAGAGGGTATCTTCACAGTGTCAATGATATCCTAATTTAGCCTCTCTTTTTCCTTTGTACAGTCATAACAACGTACTTGTGTCCTCCAGCCATTCTCTCGCCCACTCCGTGGCTTCCGGACTAAGTTCAAGCTCATCAGCGATAGAAGGCAAAATATCTCGAATAAAAACAGTCTGCAATATGACGATGTCCTGGATGTTGGAGTTGTATTGAGCTAACAGTCTCTCGCAATTCGCCCGCATGAGATGAACCGCCGACATGGGTGCGACAGGTGGTAAGACGAAAGAAGCCTATCAGAAACACAAGATAGAAAGGCAGTCAAACTAGAAGATGAGCTTGAGATGAGCCAGTGATTGAATTTGAGTTAATGGGGGGTCCGGTGACTATTAGGACTAATCAAAAAGAATATTTATTTATTTCACAAGTTCGCTTTTTATCTCGAACGGAATCAAAATCCATCCGCGACACCCCTCCCGCTGGCCTGAGATCGGCGGAGCATTCAATTTCCTACGACAGATACTGTAGGCCCATGTGAAATGATCCATTGACATTGTAAGCGGAGCCGCCTTCCCTGAGCGCTGAGCTTCAAGTAGAGTGCGCCGTTCGAGAGCCATTAATTAGTTCGTTACGTAATCATGAAAGAAACTTCTGTGCCCATCCAATTTCTCAGATTTCTCTTTCTCAAACAAAATCTTGGTTGATGGCTGAGGTCACGCTCCAGCAATTGCTCAGCTGGTTCCAGGCAAATGGCGGCCAATTTGACTCGGAATCAGTAGGATTCACGACCTTTCCTGATTCCGAAGGAGGGCGCGGCGCAGTCGCGTTGAAGGACATTCCAGTGAGGCTTGTGCTACCGCATCTGATCGTCCACGCGTTTAATGAGTATAGGAAGAGCACGTTCTGTTCTCCATCCCGCGGCACCTGCTGCTGAGCATTCGGACGTCTCCTCTTCCTTCGTTGCTTGGGCCTGCAGCTTGGAAAGCCATGCAGTTAGATCAAGGATGGACCGGTTTAATCTTGTGTATGATGTGGGAATCCGCCAACTTTGGCTCCAAGTGGAAGGATTATCTCGGTGCGCTATATTACTAACGAACGCGGGCTGAACTCAAGTTTTTTTGTTTATCTGAAGCAACCCTGCCAATCCATTTTGACACGCCAATGTTTTGGAATGAAAATGACCTGAAAGAATTAGGTGGTACTTCAGTGGTAGGTCTGTCGAAGAAAATGTCATGTTAAATTCTCAGCCTCAATTTTACGGCTTCTCCCTCTTTAGAAAAACTTGGCCGCGAGGAGGCTGAACAAGCTTACCGGGAGAAATTACTGCCCGCTATTCAGGTGTGCTACCACCCTATCCTTCAGACTGTGTAACTCACTATTCCCGGCACAGAGCCGACCGGACCTCTTTCCCCCTGAATCCGCCAGGTACTACAGCTTGGACTACTATCACCTAATGGGCAGCCGGATACTCTCCCGTAGTTTTAATGTGGAAAGGTGGGGTTCGGGAGAAGAAGAGGAAAGGACGACAAATTCCCTCACTGATACCCGTGGGGATAAAATGGATTTCGACCCCTCTGATAATCATGAAGCTCACGAGGATAGCGACGGTGAAGCGGAAGAGGACGAGGATGAAGAAGACCCCTCTGATACTGCCATGGTCCCCATGGCCGATATGCTTAACGCAAGACATGGATCAGAAAATGTAACATCTGCCGATTATGTTACCTTTTATCCACGCTCATCTTTCTGGGGTCGGAATTCAGGCCAAACTATTTGACGCCGAGAATGAGCTGAAGATGGTCTCCACCAAGCCTATCAAGGCGGGGGAACAAATCGTAAGACCACCTTCATGCGCATCCATCTGTACTTGCTGACTTGATTTCCTATCAGTGGAATACATATGGGGACCTGCCTAACGCTGAGCTCCTTCGACGATACGGCCATGTCGATTTGTTGCCACTACCCAGTGGTGGGGTTGGGAACCCCAGTGATGTGGTCGAGATACGCGCTGACATCGCCGTGTCTGTCATTCTACAAAAAGATTCGTCTCTCTCCGAGGACTCCTTGCGTGAAAGGATTGATTGGTGGTTAGAAGAAGGTGGTGACGAGTGGGCCCGTATTCCCTGTTCAATTGGGCCATGCTGACTGCTTCTCAACCTAGCGTATTCGTTCTCGAAGCTGATCTTGAGGTTCCCCCTCTTTTGATATCGCTTATACGTCTACTTGTCCTCGATCAAGACGAATGGGAATCTGCAAAATCGAAAAGTAAACCTCCCAAGCCCAAATTTGATACTTATATACTGGACATCGTCCACGAAGTAATTGAGGCTCGATTAAAAGCCTATCCGACTACATTACAGGTTTGTGGCATGTCAGCATAACCCTTTGTTGAAGTTTAATCTTCTGTCGCTGCCAGGAGGACGAGAGCACATTCTCTGAGCAAATTTCGAGGAACCACAGGCATGCGCTCGCGGTTAGGATCGGAGAGAAGCGAATTTTGGACGGTTTACTTACTGTGATTCGTGACCTCCACACCAAGCACAGTGGAAAGGGGAACAACAAAAGGAAAGGCAGTGGTGGCGGAGGAGTTAAAGACTCGAACCCTCAAAAACGCTCACGGCACTGACGATATGATAGCATTGCTGGGTGTATACAATAGATATCTTGGATATTTGACATGTAGAGAGTTCACAATATGAAATACAGTCGTCGATGGCGGTGTTTGGGGTCCGTGATCTTATTTGATGGCATGTAGTACTGAGCTCTGACTTGCGCAGAGCCCTCATGCCATGTCTGTAGTCTATGGCCAGGGGAAGCCATCTACTGACAACCTTACCCTTGACCTAGCGCTTCTGGATCCGTTTGCTGAGGATAGCAGCCCCTTGACCCAAGACGAGATCCTTGCCCACGGTGAATCAAGGACCTCGTCCTTCTGGCGAGGTTCAATCGACAGGGATGTACCCAACAAATCCAATCCACTCCGAAACCACACTAGGTCTCGAACAGAACATGATGTATTCACGGGAAGCAATAACCTGCATCCATTGCGCAGCGCTGGGCTGGCCCCAGGACCAAATGACGCGGGCGTCACTCGTCCACATCTCTCGCGTGTTCTAAACGTAGGAATCCCCGTGGATGGTCCGCCAGCTGAGGAACATAACAATGTAATACTCTCAGTCCCGGAAAGAGACGTGTTAGTTCATCAGGTGTGCCTTGTTTTCGAGTTGTCTTTCGCCATTCACTGCGATTCACCTTGAACTACATATGTAGGTGTCCCCTCAGGACTCCTTGGCTGGTGTTTCCTTGAAATATGGCATTTCATTGTCGGAACTGCGCAGGGCCAACCATCTCTGGGCGTCAGATTCAATTCATCTACGCACCCAATTATATGTGCCTATCGACAAGGCCTCCCGCCTCAAGACTGTTCCTATTCCAGTCGACAACCTAATATCTCTTACCCCAGAAGAACAACCCGTCGATCCAGAAAATACGGAACATGATTTTAAGATACGCCGGCCATCTGACGCGGAGACGATTCGTCGTGTACCTACAACTGAAATGTCGTTCTTCCCCCCACCTGTTAACAAGTCCGTATCGTCATCGCAGCCTTCGCATAAACAGATCTCTTCTACCAATACGGATCCTCATCATTCCCGCTATACTTCACATCCCTCCAATTCTCTCACCTCGCTGCTGACTTCCTTTCCTATTGCCCCATCCACTCGCGACACAATTATTGCCAGGCTATCCTTTGACAGCGCTAGTTCGGGGTATGGCGAGGCTGCGTCAGAAGGCGACTCTCACGAGCTTGACGATGTTTCGGTTGGGTCGACTAGCGACAATCATTATGCTGACGACCAGCCTCCGACGACTGCCACGTTGGTCACTCCTAAAGCAAGTCATCACAACCCGAACTTCGGGAGGGCACCACGTAGCCCACCTTTCCCTTCCCCAGGGCACGCAAGGCATCTATCTAGTTCTCCACATTCCTATATACCCTCCATGCCCCAAATACGCACGGTACAACTGGAACCCTCACCTGAGATGCAAATACCTTTATTATCCCGGACGCAAATGTCCTCCAGAGAGCAAAGTCTACTTGACTGATCGACCCCACGCCACAAACCGCCATGTGACCTGTATGTGAACGCGAAGTCGGATTTGCCTCACATCCCGCGTCGCCTTCAATCCTTGGTACTGGCAAATGACTTAAAATAGCAAAGAGGTCAGTTCCAGTGTTCTTTCCATCACAAAAACGCTTTTGATTCTGATTGAATTGCTCACAGGCATAATGTCGAGCGAGCGTAATCTGCGTTGGAGTTGAATGCATTCTTCCAGGGCCCATGCGTTCGCCTGTCCATTGTTATATACGCTATATGCTAGCAGCACTGGGTGCCATCTGGCCTATCGGATGTATTCTAGACAGTCTTGGAATACCTCTCCAAGGAGCTTGGCCTTTACACGACGATGTGTTTTCGCTGCCAGGGCTATTTTGTTTAGAACTTTCAGTCACATGGGGGTGAATCTCCATGAGAGCCTGTGGAGCCATCAGAATGCTTTACTTCCTCGTCATGCGAATCGAGTTTTATTTGTCACTCGGCGAACCCAACCAATGCACGCCCTATATCACGAGGATTTGATTGTTCAGAATGAAACGCCCTGCTGGAGAAGCATAGACAGTGAGTCAAT
>JABAJT010009775.1:20514-30887 GCA_018850275.1 Tephrocybe sp. 9174TJB
CAGAAGTCTATGGCCCGCGGCTCTAAGTAGGTCCTCAATCTAGGCACTATTATCCACTTTTCGACTGACGTTGTGCCACACCACTTCACACACCGTCCCATCAATTTTTCAAACCTTGTCAAATCTCTCAGACCGCCAAGTGAGAAGTTGTACAGTGGTGAAACCAATCAGAATAGCGTGGCCTCCTGCCACTCGGTCATCCACGCCTAGACCTCAACAAGACGGTCAGACCGATATCACTAACTTTGCCATTCAAGTTCAAGATAGACGTACCTCCACTGGGAATGCATTCTTGTTTCGGGCCGATTTGATCAACTTCTTTGTGTGTAAACCTCTCGAAGATATGGAATTGGCTGATCGCTGAATCATAAAATCACTTCGCCGATCTACCACAGCAATCTTTTGTGGGATATGCAAAAATGGAGGTAAGTGGAATCAGAAGGGGCCGGTAACTAAACATCACACACACCACTTTCCCGCTGTTCTCCCCATGTCCAATCTCGGCAAGAAGCCCCTCTCAAGAAGCCATTTCTGACTGTATTTCCTGTGGCTGAAAAGTTTTTCCTTGTCGTTGACATCACTTAAACTTAATCGGATCCCTCCCTGGCGTTCGTTTCTGACAGTTCCTTTCTCAGTACCCTTTCAGTATCTGTTGTGTGCTACTGATCAGATACGCGGTTAACGTTAAGGTTTGCTCCTGAACTTGATGATCAACCTGGCCGTGACACACACCCTCTGTTATTGTATAAAGACAGCGATCCCACAAGACTGGGCGGTGCCATCTCAGGTCAACCCACCACACCACTTGTATAGGATGCAGGAACCTACATGCATTCATATGCGCATTAGGAACCCATCAGACGCCCATGTCGTCTTTCATGCTGTCTCATTGCGCCTACGTCCCATGGTCTCACGCCGCCTAGACACAGATGAAAAACGATACATACAGTCCGGATGTGTCTTTGTCTGGGAGGAAAGGGGCCCCAATACCGAAACTTCTGGGGTTCGATAACTTCATTGCCCACCATTGACTCTTAGCGCTAATTTACTTCCAGATAGGAATAGAACGCTGGACTGACTCTATTCGATGGGGGCCAAGCCGCGTAAGAGATGTGTGTCCTCTTCTACTTTGTTGATTATTCTCCAGTAATCAAAGAATCTCTACAGGAATTTCTTTTCTACAACGAGAGAGAGACAACGACGGATTTGCCCCAGGAATCACATCATACGTAAGGCCTCCGGCTCCGTCCCCTTCTATCCTGCTGATTTTTTTTTTCGAAGTCCAAGATCCTCATTACGTTCTCAAACGCGCGGGCAACATCGCGCCGGCCTTGTCAAGCAGACATATTCTGCCTTCGTTGACACTGAACGAGGGCGTCGCAAATGGCATTTGAGTACGCCTCACGTATCCTTTCGGTTATTTATCCATGAAACTCATCCAAGCTACTAGTTGCCTACTTCACACAAGAAACTCTCAACTGTCTTCATACTGTCGATGATTTTCCAGACCTTTCTCGCATCAGCGTGCCTCCTGGGAGGTATAGGACGGCGCGTGCTTCCGGAGCGCGTGGAACCGGGCGTGGTCAAGATATTGAGCAGCATCCCATCGTCAGCCCGGAACAATACCACTTCTATCCTCTGAACTACGGCCATTCAAGGCCTAATGTCCCCTACATACCCGGGTCAATTCCACCAGCATCTGACAATGGCTTGCTCGCACCTCTGGAATATCTAAAAGCCATACCTCCACCTCGAAGGCATCCTCTCGATGAAGAGGCGCTGATGTCGTTTGGAAAGAAGTTGGCGGGCTGGGTCCATTGAAATATATATTTATTGGGTCAGAGGTTTCCGAGTCTATGCTTTCTTGAGATGGCACTTGTTGTACCCTGTACGGCCATTGTATCAACATTGTGTAAACATAGCGCTATACCATGCACTGTAATTTTACCAAGATGCGGCATTTTCTCGCATTGGGATTCCGACTCGGAGACTGGAAGTTTGATTGTGGGCCAAGTGGGTGTAGTGATTTCTTGTTGAAGTTTCACGTCACGATACCAGAATTTCTACCGGGAAAAATGGAAGCACCCGGCGGATGCATTTTATTCCCATTGAAGAATAGATATGAATATATATTTCACAAACATTCAGACCATTTGCCTCCGTCGGCGGTGTGAAACGGAGATCAGAATCAAGAGCAGTCATTACTTTATCACCGTACACTCGACTGTCATTGAAATACAAAACATAGATCGTGGTGGGGTGCGCCATTATTCAACATCAAGGGAAGGGGGAATTTACCTTTTGAGAGAATGTCAGGGTCGTAGAGCATGACTTCTTCGCCTAGTTCAACTGCAATCAACGGAGGTAATTCCTATCTGGAGATAGTCACCACCAAAACGGGTTCACATTTTTTCAGTTTCATACATAACAAGCCCCGCCAATTTGTGCCCATCCTCTATCCCAAGGACGGTGGCCCCAGTGCAATCCATTCTGTTCGCACTTGCTCAACTGATATTCGGTCAAGACTCGGGTGAGCTGACAAGAGCAATTTTTCCCTTTTCTAGGTACAGCAATGGGCCATCTCATTAGGGAGAATTTGCACAGCGCTCAAAACCTTATCCTGTAGTTAGTAGATGAATCATATTGATGTACTTGCATATGCCTTCTGCATCGTATGCGCCACAACTCAAAGCTAATTCCCGTCGGTGCATATGATCAACTCAACTCCGCCGACAAACCATTCATTTAAGTAGTGCTTTGTATCCCCGAAGAGAGGTAACAAGCCATTGGCTAAAATGAGAAAGAAAGTTTAGGCTTGAGCTGCGGCGGAGTCGAACAAAGACATGATCATGCGTCCGCGTCAGGCTTTGAATCAATCAGGACCTTGAAAATATTAAAGTGATTAGAATGGCAGCGATCGAGATTTGTGTGTTAAGCGCCGAACAATTGGGGTGGTGTGGTGATGCAAATGGAAAATCGATGCCGTTCTAATTAACGGTCCCTGGCACTTCTTGGAACACGTCCCTTGAGTTTCTGATCTGTTTGTTTAGAGTCTTTATATGCTCTTAGGACCTAATTGTATCTCCTCTTTGTGCCACCATGCAACAGCCTACTCTCAGCGGCCTGCGCATCCGTTCCTCGAATGACGTGCACAGGATCTTCTATGCGGTGAGGCTAGGACTGCTGAAGATGCTCGAGAGGCGATTGGACAATGAGGAGCGAGATGCACTTGGGCCCGGATGTGTGTACGTATGGGAGGTGAGGGGATCGCGGCAGAGCAACGATGTGACTGGGGAGGGGATGGACCGATTCACAGAGGGCAAGCAATGGGGTCCATCACGAGTTCGGGATGTGAGTGGGAATTTCGTCCCTCTGAGCCTGAACGGAAGCAAATTTTTTAACTCGCTTACCCCGAATATCTAGGATTTTCTTTTCTACACTCAAAAGTCTGCCCGTCCGCCTTTTTCCTGTGCTTTCTTTCGTTAACCTGCTCAACAACAGGCATGCTTCGCCCCAAACGCATCCATGGGACCTCCTCGTCAAACAGACCTATTCTGCCTGGGTCGAGACACCAGAGGGCAGGAGGAAATGGCAACTGAGTCTGTCGTTTATCTCCAGAATGTGCAGATCCTGACTCTCGTTCTTCAGCGGCATACTTTACAGATAACACTGTCGACAATCTTCATACGATCGATGAATTTCCCAGTCTAAAGGATGTCTGTGCACCTCCTGGCATGTTCCAAAGTGCCAAGACTCGAACTTCGAAATCCAAACGAAGGGGGTCGAATGAACGGCCCAATTTTCAGGGATCGCAGGGATCGGCGACCCCCCGGGCTCTGGACCGCCCTTCGACGTCTTCCTCTTCCGAACCTGCGACTATGGTTCAGCCGTACGAAACCCGGCTTTCCCAACCGCCGGCGGCACACCGCCCCGTTCCTCTTCTCCCGCGGCCACCATTGAACGCTAATCCCTCTTCTCTCTCCATCCGGGCCATCGACAACACATCTACGCCGTGGAGCGCCCCACCTCTTGCAAATAGTCATACATGGCACCCAGCACCTCCTCGAAATGGCCATACCCCCCCATTCTCACTTCCTCCCGTCGATACCTTCGGTGACACTCCGCTAGGCTTCGCAGATAGGACACCCTCTCCTGCTGGTTCGGCAGCTCCTTCCCTCGTGTGGGATTCCTCTTACGAATTGAGCTCCCGTGATGGTAGCGTAGACGACGGCAGGGAGGGCCGACTTGCTCTGGCCCCCATTCATGGCCCCAACCGTCGTGTATACATCCGTGATCCTCTTGACGATAAGGCCCTTCGCAGCCTTCCCCCATGAACATTGATTCATTTCTTTGTATCATTCCATACATCTCCATGCATATTTGAGCCCCACCTTAAATGTTTATTTTGTGCCACAGCAGTAGCCCAATTGCCTGCCACCGTTTCACGGACAATTCACAAGTAAGGAAATGACGATACGAAACGGTTGTATCAGAATCATTTGAATTGAACTTCCTTTAGATGTGACATGCATGCAATTTGAGAGCGGTGGATATAGGAATATGATAAATGATGTACAAGCAACAGCATAGTGAGGTTTGAGGTTGGGCGACCGATTGTGAGAGGAGATATGTGCGACAATGCAAGAGGGAAGAAAATTGTTGTGGATAAATTGAAGTCATCACCATTCGAATTCACTGGCAAAACGAGGGTGCTGAGTTTTGTTTCTTTAAAAGGCCTAGACGTCAACGTACCCTGTGCACTTGGCAAACAGATAGTCCTTTCCGTTGACGTGTATCATGCCATCCTTCAAGATACACTTCCATTTGTTTTTGACACGCGCTACCTGGTGGATTTATGAGCCAAGGAGAGGTGATCACCGGGGCGGAAGAAGCTTTACCTTGTCATATGTACAAAAAACAATATCCGTTTCTCCGGCAACACCTTCTTCGGCCTCTTCTTCGTTTTCTGTGTCTGAATCATCAAGGTCACTATTGATAGCCTCCGAATCAGCCACTGGTGTTACAACAGCAGACGCGGCAGGGCGCGGTTGCGGAAGAGACGGATGAGACGTTCTCGGGGCGAATACTTGTCCTTGAGGAGGTGGAGATTCGTCTTCATCACCGGAAGATTCTGAGGGGCCATCGACCTGAGGTATGCGTTGGGCTGGCTGAGGTGCCGCTTGCGCTGCTGGCTGTGAAGCCTGTGGAGTAGTTGTCGCAGGAACTGTATATGCAGGTCTGGAGCCTTGCGCCGCTTGAGGCTGTATCTGTCGAGGGAAGGAAATAACGCCTGTCTGACCACCAGGGTGTTGAGGAGCTGCCGCGGGCCTGGCACCATTAATGACGGGACCAGGAAGGGGAGGAAGCGCGTATTGCATATTAGGATGTAAAATATATCGGCTGTCCATAGGTTCTGCTTTGACCGGGTTCATACCCGCCTGTGGCAAAGCATATGCGGTGGGGTAATGTGCGTGCATCATCATTGGGTGCTGGTAAGCCAAAGGAAGTGGTGCAGGGTGCTGAGCAGCTGGTGCTGGCGTTGGCGCCTCGAACTCTGCAACATGAGATGCTATGACTTTATGCTCCCATTTCTATTGAAAGCATTATTACACACAAGCAAATGGGTGATAATCTTGATCAAACTTGGACTTACGTGCTGCAGCTCAGCCAAAACGTCCTCAGCAACACCGTACTCGTCGAATTCGGACTTAATGTTCGTCATTACATCGTCGATGACAGCGCGATAGATTCCAGGCTCAAAAACAGTAACACATCGGATTAAACCCAGGTGGTCTACTACAGACAGGAAATCGGTGAGCAGCTCACCACTATCTTATTTGACATTTCTAAGCGTCGTCGTCGTCGCGTGCGCACACAGTACCACAGCTGGGGGGACGGCAACCAAAGGTGATGGGAGTAGGTAAGGCCCTTTTATACTTGATGTGTCAATCCAAAAACCCAAGAAACTTCAAACTCCGATGTATGGTATTCCAGATGTAACCTGTCCAAGTAGCGTAAATGCATCAGATAATTATCAGAAGCATAATTGAAAGAGGTATTCGTACATGTGGCGTTGCCGAGATGCTGAGCGCTGTTGTTGACGGTGACGGCAGCTTGGATATTGAGGGTATAGCATTGAGCCCATCAAGACGCTTTTCCCTCTGTGGCATGTCAGGTCAGAGATTGATGAATATATACTGAACTTGAAGCAACTCACTGGGTGCACGGGTATCACATCCATGTGCTTGTCTCGATACCATCCTAGAACCTGATTACGGTCAGAGATGCTGAGGGGAAAACGGCATACTGAGAATATTCACCTGGGATGCCAGCCTCATTGGATCTGACGACGCGCCAATAACGGCAAATTGTGGTGATGCAAAGAACCTCTCTTGCTTGTCGCTGTCAGTGAATGCAATGGAGTGCATGTTGCAGTAAAAGTGATGGTGGTGTTACGCTGCGAGGGTGGGCGAGGTGTAGGAGAATTTAGGGGTTCGAGGTGACCTTACCGGTGTCTTTTATGAGGCATTATAAGGTGCAGCGGTCAGCAAAGGTTTGATGTCGGGCTTAGAGCAACTCCTGAGAGACGATGTCAAACATAGCTTGATGAATGGTGATGAGATGCTGAAGACCGCGGCCTGTCCTACATTGCCGCGGAATGGGCTAGAGACAGGACTCGAGTAGCGAAACAAACTGTCAAGACATAGATCCACGGTGATAAGAAAAGCAATTTCAAAATGTATATTGTCGGCTATATCATTCTCCATCGAAGACAAGGCGGGGGGGTCGATTGGAGGTTCACAAATGACTGCGAATACCGTCTCCTAGCACAAGGATGCAAGGTCCTCCATGAATGACGCGTTCAGTCAAGCCATTTTCTTCGACGAAATCTATTACAGCTTTGTCCTCTGCACCAGGCTGAATCCAATAAAAGGGCATGTTTAATTCTTTGGCCTTTTTCAAAACCTCAAGGGTGATCTGTCAAACTCCGATATCAGCGTCTGCGCCGCTCGGCAGGCGGGTGGGGCGAGTACCTTGGGGGGAGTGATTATACTGAGCGCAGTCGTTGAAGGCGATGGCAGCTCAGATATATCAGTAACAGCTTTGATACCTTCCAACTCGGACTCCTTCTGTATGTACAACATGAGTGGGCATAAGTCAAACCTGTGCCGATATACCCACTGGGTGAACGGGGATGGCACTAAGCTTCCTGGCCTGGTACCAGCGAAGGACCTGAAAGTTCATCAGCCGCCCGGCTCTGGCATCGTGAAAGTAGTACACATGCCTTGTTACCAACTTTCGTCTGATCTTTGGACGCACCAACAACTGCAAATGAAGGAGTAGCCAGGAAGTCCTTGCCCACAGCCCTCTGTGCATCGGTCATAGCCTCGAAGTTGTAATGGTGATCCATTGGCAATCTTGAGCAAGGAAAAGTGGAGTGAATGAAGGCAGAAGCTGATGAAGAAAGGGCTCTGGTTGAATGGCGTAGGAACATGCAATTGAGTCAATATGTCGCAATGAGAAGCAACGTGCTTTGCACTTTGAGTGGTCACGAACAAACTACAGCGCACACCAGCAATACGAATAGCCACTAGGTCCCAGCATCAGAGCATTTTCGGTGCGGGGTAAGCACTTACCCTTACTGCACTCCTTTTGGCCTTTGGGATTCGAACACCATTTACAGGTGAAACATGGTGTAATGTTTGATCGAAAGGAAAGCGAAGGCACCAAGCGGCGACATCAAGTCGACACGGTTGTCGAAGGAATGTAAGTTCTCCGCGGGATCTTGATATCACAAACGCTTACTCGATTATTCCCGGAACATAGTGGTATCAACCGACTGACAAATAACATTGACCTCGCGCTGCCCATTATTGACGACGCGTTTCGGTAAGGTCTAATTTTTTTATTCATTGAAGTCTCGGATTGTGATGCATAATATTGGTATAGGATATCTGACGCTGAGGCCGTCTCAATGTCTAGGTACCTCGTGCAACATGATGGGCTGTTCCTTGGATCTAGTAGCGCCTGTAACCTCGTCGCATGTGTGAAACTCGTCCGCCGAATGGGGTGGGCGGAGGGCCAGACCCTCGTTACTATTCTGTTAGACCCTTTGCTGTCGACTGTAAAGGTGCTATGACAATGCTGACTAGACCAATCAGATGCGATTCTGGCAGTCGACATTATTCCAAAGTAAGCCTTCTTTCTCAATCCTAACCCACTTCATGATGCGATGGTTCGGATATATCTCACATCATTTTACAGTTCTGGTGAGTCCAGAGTATTTTAATAATTGTCAAAGCCATTGATACTACCGCGTGCCTGCAGGAATGACGAGTATTTACAAAAGGCGAACATCCCCGTCGATGTCCAAATTGTTGAAGACCTATTACTCCCGCTACCGCCGTTGGAGTCCCATCAAGAATCGCCCGCACCTTCTTTGTGAACTGACTCTGTACCCGTTGTACCAGTGGGCAGTTGACCTCCACATAATGCTTCACTAGTCCTCGTGATGTATCTGAAATATCATCTACTCCTGCGTGACAGCATATCCCTCCTTTTCTTCCCCTATTGCGATCCTGAGTCCGGCCCAGATAGAGTCTAATAAAGCTGCTCCATTGGAACAGGCAAAGACCAGGGTTGATGCATAGTAGAAATTTGCATTTCCTGTGCCTTGGTTAAGCCATAAATGATTGAATAACGGCATGAGCAGTCCAGCATGCAAATGCAATAGTGCGGTTACTATGGGATGGCGTAGATCTTGTGGTTGGTGAATATGTAAGAATGTGGCTATAAGGTTTATAGAAGGACACATACATGGGTATGTTTCCGGAAAGACAGTGATCATGCTTATAAACAATCCAGGATCAGAAAGGGTAGGATATGCCTTGAACATCCCAAGAACTCCAACGAGCAGGAATGCTGCAAACAAAGGATCATATCTAGAAATTATGATTTTTGCCTGTTTGAGATAAAGCCAAAGGTACGACGATGTCAAACGTACTGGAACTTGATACAGATCGGTGCAATGTATATGAGGAGATGCATCTTTGGGGAGGCATATCAGAAGGGTTTGAGGAAAGAGAAAGTCAATTGTTCTTACTGAAAAGGCCATGAGGAAGAAAGGTCGGAAATGATCAAACATCTCCGTGAAGAAGTACCACCATAGACCGGTATTGGGCGTCAGATCAGGTAGGGTAAGACTATTCATACAGGTAAGTATAACTTCGTAACTTGCAAAGTCATTTCTGACCTGGCACCCCACGTTTGTGGTATCCACAGCCATCCACCAGACGTAATTGTAGAAAGAAGAAACAAGACAGCGAAGTAGAGGCTGAACTCCCCAACAAGAGGGATCAGACATCGAAAATCGACTCCGAAGGAATGCAAGGGCTTTGGCGACGCCAGACGAGACACCGGGTCGAGGAGGAGTAGAAGTAATAAGGGCGTAAGGACCAATACCGAAGATAATGATAGGTGAACGAGGAACGCAAGGGAGAATAAAGATGCTGAGGCTCTTCCTGAGTGGGTTGGTCATTAATGCATACAAGCCCCACGAAATTGAAGGCGTACGTTGGCTGGCAAACATTATGGATAATAGCATCAACGTGTTCTCAAACGATGATGTTGACTGCGACAAGGTCGGAAGAAGTATGTAGGGATTCAGAAGATACCTGCAATAATTTAGAATCTGCATTCTCATGTGAATGGGCAAGGACCCACATCGCAGCCACCAGGGTATCCCTCGAGCTGCTCGAAACCCCTTGGCGAGCTCTCCAAATGTTCACTAAAGCCCAGGCTCCCACAGCATCAGAAAGTGTCCATAGTATCGAGGATAACGCGCCAGTCACGGGTAGAATTGTGGTGAAGAGCGATAGATACAATGGTGACTGTACAATAGTCCTTAGCGACCGCTCGAGTGCAATGGGAAGTTACGTACATGTCTGAAGACCCCACCTGAGTATGGATCAACGCCATTTTTGAAAAGATAGATTCCTTCCTGTACTACGACTCTTAAGTGACGCGTTTAGGACTATGATGTGAAGTTTGACCCACAATGAGAGTAAGATGTCAATGCAGACGAGAGTTGTTGGTTTCCCTGCAGCAGTTGAGGAATGCTGGTAATCGCAAGAAGCTGCCTCCCTGCTAGAATGGCCGAGAACGCTAATTTAAAGCTATATGAAGGGTTTTGAACTGGCCGAGATGTCATAGATGGCTGTTGGGGTCGAGGTCGTGACGGTTGATGGGATGAAAAGAATCGATGACGGGGCTAGTATTAGCCCCGCCCAAGCAAAAATGATTCGACCCAGGCTCGAACTGAGGACCTTCTGTGTGTTAGACAGATGCGATAACCAACTACGCCATCGAACCAT
>JABAJT010009777.1:0-21072 GCA_018850275.1 Tephrocybe sp. 9174TJB
AGACGGTGAAGATACAGAGGCCGAAATTCCGCATCTGACAAGCGCTGCTGTAAAAGCTAAAGAGGCGCAGCGTTTGCGAAGAAAGGCTTTCTTTGAGTCTCAACATGTAAGATTTCACTGTTCACCTCGCATAGGGCAGGTTCTGATTTCATCCAACAGACGCATGCTTCTCTAGGCCAACACACCAGCGACATATTCAAAATTCTTTCCGTCGTCGGGGCATACGAATACGCTGGTGGTGGCCACGCCTTCTGTGCTGAACACTTTGTAAGGCCTAAGGTTAGCATTATCACTCATTCGACAATTCTTACGCTAACGTAGAATTCCAGGCGATGGAAGAGATTCATAAGTTACGAGCGCAAATCAGCAACATCGTGCAAATGAATTTTCCCGGAATCGACTCTGGCTTCTCATCAAATATTGCACCTCCCAATACACTTCAAGTCAGTCTTTTCAAATTTGATTCAGGATGCTCACTAAGCCTGAGCTTTCCGTAGTTGAAAGTATTGCGACAATTGTTGGCAGCTGGATTCATTGATCAAGTCGCGGTTCGCAAGGACCGTCTCGACCCTTCGTCTACGAGCGCACAATACGCGACATCAAAAGGGATAGCTTACCGTGCGCTTGGTATCCCAGAAGATGTATTTATTCACCCCTCATCGGTCCTAGCGAACACGTCACCACCAGACTACGTTGTTTTCAATGAAGTCGTCAGGACTAGCCGTGTGTGGCTGAAAGGTATGTTGTTTTTCTGTTCGTTTTTTTCTAACCGCCTTTCATATCTTATAAATTTTGATAGGCCTGACAGTGATCAACCCCGCATGGCTTTCGACTCTCGGAAAGCCCTCCTTGTGCACGTTCTCGAAACCTACGAAGAATATGGCGGGCGTGATGATGACTATTCCACGCTTTGGGCCGGATGGCTGGGAGTTGCCTCCTGTGAAGGCGGAGACATTACAAAAGTAGTTTATTGTGTGTACGAGTAATTTACTAGTTATATGATAATGTGGCGACGAAGGACACCCAGTCCACCCATGGTTCAGTACTGATCGATTTTTGAACTCGCATCGCCTAATGGCTACGCGTTCGAAAACCCAAGTCGCGACTTAAAATATGGATGCTGTATGATTCTCGTTTCCTTTGCATGTGCAAGTTGCTCGTTAAATCGGTTTGATCACGACATCGCACGCGTCACTTGTTGGTCACTGGTTAATGTGTTTCAATTAATCGTACTTTCCTTTGCCACTGTCGGCAAAGTTGTTCCCGACTTTCCCCAGGAGAAAATTTCCGTAAATTACAGGCTTTCGGTATTCAACCCTGTCTTCTGGTTTCTGAAGCCTCAAAGCAGCAGCCAAAGGTCGTACGTCGGCATCAAAGTTTGGCTCAAAGAAGAACGGGATACTGTAAAATGTCAAATTCAAATAAGGAACTCAGCAACGAGGTATGACCACATACGAGACCCTTGGTGTTATGTTAGTATTCGGGTAGGCAGTAGGAGCGTCTATCGGACATACCGATAATTCGAGGATCGATGCACGACCTGGTGGAGGGTCGACCTATACAGCCCATTCGTCCAGATCTCCCACACTTGTGACTCGATTAGCGATGCATACCATCGATACCATGCTCATGACTCACTTTCGCCGATGTTACAAACCACGCAACCTGGTATAGGGTCTGCATTGATCCACACTCCCTCCTCTGATCCCACTTGAACGACTTGACCCTGAGGAGCCAACGCCACTGCCCCTGGACGACTGGAGAAGACCTGGAGGGCAGACGGCGTGGGATCTGCATAAAGAAATCTGATCGTACCCATAACTCAGTTCTGTGAAAGGAGTATCAGGTACGAGAGAGACGTACGTGAGACAACCGTAGTCCCTGGTAGGAAATAAATTAGCTCTGCAAGAGGGAAGGATAACGCGTCGTTTACTTATGTGCGCCACAAGAGAAGCCATCATCATCACTCGGTAGTGGAGGGTATCCAATGACGCGCATCACCCAGAAGCTATCATCAACCTGAGCGCGCAAGCCAGACCATTCATCTTCACTCATCCCAAGACCTTGCGCCATGCTACGAAGGATTATCAGAGGCGAATCATTGACCGGGAAGAAAGCAGCTGTACGCTTCCATGACGATCATCCCAAGCGCCTTCATCTTCTCTATCCAGTCTTCATAATGTGCCTTGAACCCCGCCGGAAGCGCCGGCCACTGATTCTCACCCCACAGCGGACGCGTCTTGTCCGGGTTCTCCACCGGCTTATAGAAGTCAATACCTTCATGGTTATCCGCTTTTCCATTCGTCACATTCTCCTTCAGCCTGGCATACCCTGCATATCAGTCGGTCAGCCACGATAAGGAAACTCATTGCATGATAAGGGGTGTCGCACCCCGCGCGCCATCCTCATTCTTCAGAGCGATTAGATCCTTCTCTTCTTGTGGAAGATGAAAGAATTCGCGGCCCAGCTCTGCTAAATTTGCAGGGACAGCGGGATCGACGTATGCAGAGATATCTAAGTAGAAGAACCCATACTCGACACAAGCTTTGTGTAATTCAGCTGCTGTGGAAGCTCTCAACTCTACAGCGCCGGAGTTCCTGTTAAGAAATGGGGCGATATCAATGATAGGGAGTGCATTGGTCGTTGCTGGTGACATAGTGGATAGCGGAAAGAGGCCGTATGAATGCAAGTTCCGGCTCAGGTGCTCATGTAGATCCTGCCAAAAAAGGGGAGAGATAAGATATGCGCAAAAAAGCAAGTTGATAAGATTACGAAAATAGTACTACTACCATAAAGTGAATGTGTGTACAACAGGCGGGACAGGATGCAGAGGGGTGGAATATAAATGTTTTGTTATTCTGCGCGGTACTGCTGCGAATATATTGTGCGCCCTGGGTTCTGTGCAACGCGTCCGAAAGGCCCACCAGGGCCCTGCAAGAACCCACTCGCTGGGCCAGTATATGGTGCCTGGGCGGACCAGTTCTCCTCTGGCTGACCAGGGAATGGTGATGCTGTTGATGAAGGTTGATGTTGTGGGGAGGCGAGGGTACTCTGATCGTGAGATTGAGAGGGCGTGAGTGCGTCAGAAGGAGATGGCGCGGTGCTTGCGGTGTGGCCATTTGCGAGCGGCGACGGGCGTGCGCTTACGGTTAGGCGACCATTATAGGCTGAGATGGCGGGCCGTCCACCAGCACGAGGGGGACGTGAATCAGTCCAGTCGCTGTAATTGCTGTCCGTGTCGACGGGGGCACTGCTGGTTCGTAGTCCTTTGTCGGACCTTCTGTCGTGTTTCGGTGTTGTGCCGTTGGGTCGGCTTTTGGCCTTCCGTGGTGCAGAGGCGGAAGCGGGTGTTGAGGGGCGGGCTGTCGGTGGTGCAGATGGGTCTGCGTCGAAAAGTTCTTTTTCTCGGGCCTCTCGCATACTGACAGCCTCGCTGAGAGGAATAGGAACAGGTATGGTCTCTAATAACGCGAAAATTATGAGAATCCGTCCCGTGCAGATGAAGAGGGTCTGTACCGTTGAGAAACATGAATTCCTGATATTGCTGCGTTGTAGCACCTAAAGGACAGCCCGTCAGTTCAAAACTGGAGTACACAGGTAAGCTTGATCGCGTACACATGTCGCTATAATTTACAGTTGTCCTTCGTTCCGCACTGGCTCTCAGATGGCCAGCCTGAGCCATTCTTTGAATAAATTCTTCCTTTGGGCGTATTAGGAATTTTTGGTGGAAGGGATTGAAGGGCAGTGACGTACTGTAGCAACAGAAAGCACGAAAAGGCCTTCTTTCGACAAAGCAAGGTTACCAGTGACGCCTAATGTTAAATGGGCGCGTTAGTCGCGGTTCATAAAGGACAGCTAGCGTGCGCACCATCTGCAGCCATGATGTTCTCAAGACGCATTGGGGGGAGAAGAGTTTGGCCTGGAATACGGTGGCCAGCAGGGCCATTTTGTGCATCGGCCTCGGTGTCCGCAGTGTCGGACTCTGAGTCGAGCTGGTCGACCTCATCTTCGGCGTCTGATTCTATTGTGTCTGGGCCATCGATGTGGTCGTCTGAGACGGGAGGGTGAGGAGGGGAAGAGCCGTCTGGGTGTGGCATGAGGGAGGAAGACAGATCGTGGGGACAAGGGACGACGGCGTATCAAGGATCCATGAAAGTTTGAACTTGAACTTGGGTTCCATGCAAAGTAAATCACACTTCAAATTTTGAAATGCTTGCATATACATATATTCATACAACTCGACTACTAGTACACTACACCGCTCATTCATTCTATCGGAATAACGACACTCGCTTTGTCCTCGGCCTTGTTCACGGTTATCGTCAGAATCCCATGATCCAACTTGGCCGCAACATCTTTGCCGTCAACCGGGCGGGGCAGCCACACAGTCCGTCTGAACGAAGTATTGTTCACAAATGTACGCTCGGACGAAATCTGGTTTCCACCTTCGTCCGAGGCGTTGGTTACGGCAGTGCTAGGCGCGTCTGGAGGGCACGTTTGGCCGATCCGGAAGGAAGAAGTGAACCATCAACTACTCACCTGCACCTCCCTCTGACTGGACCACCTCGCTGGGTGCTTGGCCACTCTCCCTGGTTTCAACAACTCTTCCCTCAATTGTTACACTCTTGCCCGCATCTCCAATGCGGACCTCGATGTTGTCCTTCTTGACACCAGGAAGCTCGGCTTCCAGAATGTACTTGTTGCCCTCCTCTCGCACGTCAAGGGCAGGTCGACTGATACTGGGGGCATCGAATAGAGAATAGCGATGTCCAACATGTCCAAGTCCATTGAAATGTGCTGGAGGGCGCATGATAGGCTCCTCGAGCATGCGGAATAGGTCGCGAACGAGCTGGCGAGAGATAGACATGGTATGAGAGTTATATTATGTTGCTCGTCGTTCTGGGTATATATATCCCTCGAAAGATCCGTCCAGAATGGCTGGGAACATTCCCTCATTGCAAGTCATGACTTCATCGTTCGAAGAATTTCTCGGCCTTGCTCGACTAAGATCGATCATTGTTGCGCCACGTGCTGGCTGACTCGTGGATCTGACTTTTCGAATCACACTGTCGAGCGCGTCTGTATAGGTATTAAAAACTACAGGAAGTATCTATCTACTGCGTTACGGCTACTTGAATGTTCCAGATAAAAAAAGATAAGTACAGAATTACTTAGATAGCGGTAAAAAAAATGCTCCAACACGGAGAGATGTCGTCTTCACGCTGTTCCCGGCCATTCGACTACCCACTGCGCAGCGACAGTATGCTCCTGGTTGTCATCATCTTCGAACTTGAGCTTGTACGTTGGCATGTATTTAGACGGAGGTGTGCCCTTCTCAGACCTATCATGTAACGGCTGAATTATCGTGTTACAATCGACTCACCTTGGGATGAATTTCCTTGGGAGCTGCTATAACCTCGGCACGGTAAAAGCAACTGGTATCTGGATACAATGCCATGACTGTTGCGCCAGCGGAAAAAGTTTGGTAAGAGCTGATATGGGCGGGACTGCCTGGACTGGCGGTCGGGTCAGGAAGGGGTATTATCGCGCGTAGTGTCGTGTTGTAAAGGCTATGCGACCAATATAAAGAAGTGCAAAAAAAAAGTAAAAATCTACGTACATTCCGCTTCCGTCTTCCTGCGGTTCAGCGTCCTGTACTTCGTATCTTACCAATATCTGTGTTAGCTTTGGTTGGTAATTTTAACATTGCACAAATTACCTATTTTTGTCCGCGTTGATACATTTAGTAACAAGCGCGAGAATCCAGGTATTTTCGTCGTTGTCAGCACCCGCACTGTTTGCTGGCTTGCCTGGTGGAGGATGAAATGCCACTTTCCTACCTGGCTGGAGTGGTAGTTGCTTGGACAGAGCTTCTCTGCGCGCCTTGGGATCACGAGAAAATGGTATTGGAGGAGCCGGTCCAACAGAGTTGCGCGCAGGAAGTGTTATGGAACCGCTACTTCGGCCAGACAGGGTGGCTGCTGGAACAGGAACTGGTGTCCCTGATGGCGAAGGGGCACGGGGACGCTTGAGACGTTTCTCTATATATAAAAATATTATGGCAGGCGCGAAAGGGATATTTGCACTGCTGACCTTGCATAATTGTATCTAAGGGAGCTTTCCTCAGTGCAATTAAAACGCCGACACGCTCAATAGCATCTTCGAGGGCTCTTTGCAAGAAAACAGGTATCGGTCAGTCATGAGGTATTGAAGAACCACATTTATAACACACTTAGCCTCCTCATCCGCGGCGTTTTGGATCTCGCGAAGCCCAGGAGCAAGTTTCTTGTAAATCCCCTTGACGCCATCAAGACCTTCCGCAGGGACCGTATCGTCCACAGGCCATGCGGAAATAAGTCTATTAACACGCTCAATTGTCTCGAGCGTCAATTGGCCTGAGTACCGAGTGGTCAAAGCGTTCAACGAGGTCGCAGCATGGGACCAACATTCCACTTCTACCAAATAAGACCGGTGTCAAAAATGGTCGTGAAAAATAAGCTCGAATTACCTTCGGACGAGGCGGGACGCGTTGCGAGGCCTCGCCTTCTATCCATGACTTATGTGTCAGTCTCTAGAGCACCAACACATCAACACGGTTTTCCGACTATGATGCTTTGGATCAAGATTTAGAATTTGTTCAAGTTGTTCAATCATAATGACAATGTCCACTTTCGAACCCCGCCGATCAGATTAGATCGAAACTATTAATTTAGTGAGATGTACAACTCTGTACAACTACATAAGAGACTTATTCCATCATGACACAAAGGCTTGTGGGGGTGGCGCAAGTTTACGCAGTGAGACATCATAGACAACTGTAGAGTCATTTAGTTTGGAGTGAATTTTGTACTCGATAATCATGGTACTTGCCCTCCTCTATTTTCTTGATGTCATACTTTAAACTGTCGAATCGCCTTCGCAACAAATCATTCTTGAGATTGAGCTGGAAAATAGGTTAAGGCTTAGATGTTGATATCTAAAGAAAAGATGATTTATACCATGGAAAATCCGGTGAAGATATCTTTTACGAAAAGCGATATCCGAATTGGCTCCTCGAAATTAGCCATCGTTACCGCATTGACGGCTAAACGTGACTGTCGAAGACGGATAAGACAAGTAAATTGCTCAGATCAGGTCCAAACCACAAGAAGTAAACGTACAAGTTCGTTTACCAGGCTGATGAGGCCATGGAGATAATCCTCCACCGGCAAAGCTAGCCGATCCTTCCAAGAATCCTCCACTAAGAAATCGAGAATTTGTTGACACAACTTCTTATTGAGATGATTCAACTTACTTCCTAGTAGTTCAGACACTCGTTCCAGAGATAATAAAGTCCCAGTCGAGAGGTATTCGATCAAAGAAGCAGCGAAGACGGCAGTTCTCAGCGAGTTGGACCACATGTCCTTCCATCGCCAGAATTGATTTTCAGGTATGAGCTCTGCCAAAGCACGAGTTGTCTCTTGACAGCTTAGCAATACAGGCCGAACGCTGTCCAAAAGAGCAGGCACTGAAAGTAGAAAAATCCTTAGCATAGGATTATACGTCCGGCCAAGGCCAAGAGCCTCACTAGATTCTGAAGGCGTAGAGTGTATCTTGTTAAGTATTCCAACCATATTGCGCGTTTTCTTGTCAAGCTCAGCCACTTGATTTTTGATTTTCTGAAGGAGTTCGGATACGAGACATTTAGATCAAACATCGTAAAAGGACGATACCTCTCTCAGATCTGTGTCCCTGTCCAAGAGAGAGTTGAGTTTTTCAAAATCTTGAGCATCCATGTCAAAGAGGTCGATGCGGGTGGGTAAACGTCAAGGTCAAGGTTGGCAATGATTGTCAATGTGAACAAAGATATCAGGCTCACGTGTGCTTGGCACGCGCCTCGAGTTTCGAATCCTTTCACTCTTTTCATTCAACCTCCAGCACAGCGGTTTTCACTTCTTGCATATTTCCTCTAAATCTGCTTCCCTTCCTTTCGCGCCTATTGGATTATTCGAGCGTCCGGTCATGGGGAACACCGCCGAAGTAGTCAAGTTGCTAGAGAGACTACGCGATGTGCCAGTCAACACGGAGGGAATGGATACCAAAGAGTTGACTATCTTATATAACCACCTCATGACTGCCCCCAGCTCCTCAAACGGCGTTTTGCATTGGTTCTGCTCTCGAGCCGCGCCAGACATAGTGGAGACCGCAACCTTCTGCATACGATTATTTGCCTATGAGTCTGTTGCAGCGTGGCGTGAAAAACTTTGGGGATGCATTGGTCGTTGTCCTGAATGCGTTCAATGTCTAGAACGGGCGAAAGTGACCTCAAGGAAGACGTAAGTGTGACCACTACAAGCTGTTCAGCAGCATCTGATATATATATATATATATGTGTGTAGGTATTTCGGCACGTACGACGATCGCATTTTAACTGCTTTTTACGATACTATGGAGGCATGGGAACTTCAAACCGTCATGGAGGACTTGACAAAAGCTAGTCTTTGGGACGGGCAAGCCCCGTCTGGCTCAGGAACGCTTGCCGACGTTGACCCTGCAGTCGTATACCGTATGGTGTCGAATTGGACCATCTTCAAAGACTCAAAGATACAGTCCATTATCAAAGATCGTCCTCCACCAAAACCGCTACCCAATTGGCCGAAGGACCCCCTCGCTCCAGGCATGTTCATGCTCTTAATGCACGACAAGGCAGAAGTTCGAAGTTGGGCCGAAGCTCATGCTTCTCAAACCACTGTTACACCTATGTCGGGGGAAGATTTTATTGGCGTGTACCTGGATGCCTTCGAAACTATCGGACGTCAACTCACCGATCCTACACTGAATTCTCATCTTTCATTCACATTCGCTTCCAGCCCTTCCACCTTCTGGGCAGGATTTCGTGTTGCTTTGCGCCAATTCCCTCTTACTGCCCTCCGCTCACCGTCACGGCAATATTCTGATTTTCGCGGGATTGTAGCAAGGCATTTATACGATACTGGATCTCGTTAGTCACCTTTTCGTTCATTTCGATTTGACCAAACTTGACTACTTTCCTTTGGTATTTCATTTCACTCGTGATAGATTTTCCACACATCCTTCAGTGCTTCCTCCTTCTTTTGAAACGCGTCGGGTCCGCATTCTGGGTTGGCGAAGGCCCGGAATTTTCTCAAGTGGTTTTTGATTCTGTCAAGGATAACCGGTCTTTTACCGCTCTTCTTCAAACTGCAGATTCATCTATAGAACGTCCATGGTTTCTTGGTTGGTTCGCTGAATTCATGCATACCATAGCCGATGACGGCGTATACAAAGAAATTTTGGCTAAGATGATCGACTTTCTGTGCGAGGAAGCGCAGCATGAACGTTTTCAAGATGCACGCCCAGCGATCATGCTGGCCGGAATACGCGTAAGTTTTGCGCCTTTGTCATTGGGCATATCTCATTTTGTGTTCCCAGTTGATGCAATCTGTCGTCAAAAGGTGTCGCGCGGAAAAGGACTTTCCTCATCGAGCAGCGGTCCAGAATACTCTCAATATCCATGGGGAGGCTTTCCTTGCCGTCGCCTTTGCGCGTTCGCACGAGGCGAGTCATTGGCAGCTTGCCAGAAGCACCGCACGAGGATTGGTCTTGGGCTTTTTAGGGAACGACGTCGACGACGTCTATTCAACGATTCGTAACGTGACGGACACGCTTGCTCAGCATATGCGCCCCGGGGAAGCAGCGACACCGTCGAGGTTTTGTAGCCTGTCTATCCACACCTCTGCATGGAAGAAGTTGTATTCTACCGTTCAGACCACTGATGCTGATGGCATCGCCACTCTTATCGATCTCGTCGCACAAAGCTGTCATATCGACACCCTCAACGTGAAGCATTTCTCCCACATCGCCAAAGTCACTTCCACAGACAAGTCCCAGACTGCGGAGGCCGCCTTGACGGAAGCCAACCGCGCCTTAGGCGCCTTTCGGGATGGTTTCTTGCCAGCTATGACCGGATTTGCCGACCATAATTCATCATCTGCTGCCCTCGACCTTTTGCGTCGACCTGGTGTCGTGAAAAACCTCATGATGATCTCCCTATCGCCGATCGAGGATCTCCAGCTTGCTGCCCAGGTATTAGTGGGCCTTGCGTTTGATGCAGATGCACGTCACGAATGTTTCCGAGCTCTGCTTGAAAATGTTCCTAGAGAAGCTTTAGATGGCATATTAGACTTCCTCACCACCTTCAAAAACTACGCACCAGTATTGCCTGAAGCATGTAACCTGTCAAAATCCCTTGTTCGATGTCTTACGGATATCCTCGACGTTCTTTCTGCCACTCCGAACGGACTCCTACATTCCACCCATTTTTTGAATCCGAGCGACGACAAGGGTCCAGCAGCCAATCTAATAAATATGTGGAAACTAATGACCAAATCATTTACCGTTATTCTCAAACGTACTCCATCTTGGTCAACCTATTTCGAGAACCAGGAAATGGTTGTCTGGATGCGGGATGCCCTAATTTTCGGGAGAGACATGTTGGCAACTTGGAGAACCATCGAACATGCAGCCAATTCTAGGCAACCAGCCGCTGTTCGTGACTCAGGGAAGCTCTCCCCAATTGGCAAAGAGATGGCGAACGGGTTGCAGGAGGTTCTCTTTGAGCTGACGCGATGGCTGCGCTTGACCGATGAGGAACTTCTGCATCAGTCGTTCGCTCTCCTCACGTCACTCTTGGCTTGTTTCCGCGATTCTGGGCTTTCTCCAAATGACGAGACAACCAAACGACTCCGAAGATTCATCGAATCTGCACGACAGAAGAAAGACGACCCCAGTCAAATGAACAGCCGCCTTGATCCAACAAGACTGCTGACCCTTGAGGCAGCTCTGGACGATTTCGAGGACGTTGTTGAGTTTGTTTCTCCGCCACCGCCTGTTACGGCTAAGGTGAAGGTACCACCGGCACAAACGCAAGAGAAGCCGAAGGAGCAACGGTATATAATGACTTCGAAATCAAAAACCGCATCAAGCTCTACTAGTTCCGCTTCGTCTTTGAAATCGTATTTCAAAGGTCGAGACCAGCAGAAGGACCAGCAGAGGATCGACGGCGATATTAGTGTTCCTACATTTCGTAAATCGTCCAAAACGCCCGTTCCTGCCAAACCGTTGGTTCATCCATCACGTCGCTCCGCGTCAGGGCCGAAATTCGAGGGTCCTTCGTCTGTTCCACAGTCACCGTCATCTAGTTCTGGGTCGGAGAGTGAAAGTGAGGATGATGGACAGGCTGGTGGATTGGCGCAACTCGCAAAAATGCAACGATCGCCAAAGATTAAGAAGCCAGTCGAACGCCGACAGATAATGACAATGGACTTACCAGTTCAGAAGAATGCTGTGCAAGAACGTCTCGCCCGCCGTGAGGAAATACGCAATGCCGCTATTCGATTGAATCCCGATATCCGGGAGCTTCATAGGGCGGTGTTGTCCTGGGACTACCAGCATACTGGCAATTTCCCTCCAGGCCCCAAAGCACAGTATACCAATATTCCAGCTAATTTCACCACATACGACAATTACCGGAGAGCCTGGGAACCCCTACTGCTACTGGATATATGGGCGCAGATCATTCAGTCAAAGCAAGAAGAACAGGAAGCGTTCGACGTCAAGGTCAACTCCCGCCAGTTCTCCGACCAATGGCTTGATGTCGACATATCTTTTACGGGCTCTATCAAAAAAGACTGGTACCTAACTGACACGGACCTGGTCCTCATGAAACACCAAAGCTCACAAAAGCTCGTTATGGCGAAAATAATAAGCTACAAATCCACACCCCATCAGGGAACGCAAGCTGTAATTCGTTGTTTGGCGAAGAACGATCCTGGTTTGCAAATGAGTACAATCTGGAAGTTGAGCAAGGTCTTGAAGTGAGTATTCAATTACGCTCCGATCTTCCTCCTGCTCATGTCTTTAAGCTTGACGACCGTTCAGCGGGAGTACGCCAGCCTCGTCGCTGTTCCCTATTATGATCACTTCAAAACTATCCTAAATCCCCACCTTCCAAACCTTCCTGAACTCAAGGACAGGGATGTCCAGGAGATCATGACTACTTATCGTGTCAATGAACCACAAGCCAAAGCCATTTTGAGCTCCCTTGGCACTAATGGTTTCGTACTTATTCAAGGGTATGCCCCCGCCATCATTGCATGAACCGAATATAAATTTTATCATAACAGCCCTCCTGGAACGGGCAAGACCTCCACGATCTGCAGTATGATAGCTGCTTCGTTGTCGAGCAAGAAACCGCAGGCCGTTTTTGGAGGACGTGGTGGCTCAACAAGCAAAGCTCCGACAAAAATTCTTCTATGCGCCCCCAGTAATGCTGCAATTGATGAAATCACCGCTCGACTTCACTCCGGCAAATTTGGAGGGAAAGAACCCGGATCGATCAAGGTCGTTCGCATGGGAAACAAGCAGTCGATGAACGCTAGCGTACAGGACTTGTCCTTAGACAATCTAGTGGAACTCAAATTGGCGGGCGATGCCGCCTCTTCAGGAAGACCTCCCGATACATCAGCCGAGGTCGCCATGTTACAGCACGAGATCGAAGCTTTAAAGAAACTCAAGACACAGAAAGAGCAGGAGAAAGAGAATACGCATGACAATGCAGTACGGCGGCAAGCGCTGATGGACGAAATATCGCAACTGCGTTCTCGCCAAACTGGTCTTGTCAGAGAGTTGAATCGTTGCCGGGACCAAAACAAGTCCAAGATGCGCGACCTCGACGCCAAACGTCGAACCTTCATGTTAGACGTGCTACAGGAAGCTGACGTCATTTGCGCAACCCTTTCCGGAGCGGCAAATGAGCTTCTGGGGCGTTTCGACTTCGAGATGGTCATCGTCGATGAAGCTGCACAGTGTGTCGAATTGAGTTCGTTGATACCTCTCAAATATCGGGCGAATCGTTGCGTTATGGTTGGAGATCCACAACAGCTCCCACCAACTGTCATTTCCATGGAGGTATGTATGCCATCGCATCCATCGTCTCTTGTGATCGCATTTGACAATGCATTTGAAGGCCTGCAAATACAAATACAATGAGTCGCTGTTTGTCAGGCTCCAGAAACAGAGGCCTGAAGCAGTCCATCTTCTGAGGTTTTCTTAATTCATCTCACCTGTCTGTGTTTCACCATAACTCATGACTACCCTTAGCATCCAGTACCGAATGCACCCCGATATCAGTTGCCTTCCGAGTCGTGTTTTCTATAACGGAAGGTTACTCGACGGGCCCGACATGAACACAAAAACCAAACAACCATGGCATTCTAACCCAAAGTTTGGTACCTACCGCTTTTTTAACGTCGTCGGCGCCGAAGAATCTACTGGCCATCATAGTCTCAAGAATACAGCGGAAGTCAGGGTGGCAGTGGCCCTCTACGCCCGGCTCGTACAAGAATACTCCTCAATTGATTTCAGTTTTCGTATCGGAATCGTCAGCATGTATCGGGGCCAAATCGGCGAGCTTCGCAAGGCCTTCGAGGGGCGTTTTGGAAAACAAGTTCTGGACTCGGTAGATTTCAACACTGTTGACGGTTTCCAGGGCCAAGAAAAGGATATCATCATACTTTCTTGCGTTCGGTCTGGAGTTGGATTGCAAAGGATTGGTTTCTTGGATGGTATGTGCTTTCTTTATCTGGAAGGTGGAATGTTACTCAGTTTTTCCCTCAGACCAGAGGCGTATGAACGTCGCCCTTACGCGTGCAAAGTCTTCTCTTTTCATTCTTGGAAATGCACCAACCCTTGAACGGAGCGACGAAACGTGGAGAAGTATCGTTGGAGATGCTCGGACTAGGTCCTCCCTAATGACAGTGAGCTTCAAAACTCTTTTCCGATGTCACCTTTATTGACACTTGTCAGGCCGACCCATCGTTTTTTACCACTTCATCAGTAACCAGTACCGTCCCTCCTCCCCCTTCGCCTGTAAAGCCTTCCAAAGCAGCAGCACCTCATCCGGCACCATTGCCCCCTGACTTGGTCACGCCGAAGAACTTCAAAGCTCTACATCAGGCAGGGTCATCCAAGTTGCAATCGCCCAGCAGTAATATGAAGCCTCCGGAACACGTCCCTCCAACAGCTCTCAATGCAGCACCGCCTTCGAAGGTTGAGCAGGCTCCCGATGCATCGTCGCCCTCGAACCCAGTGAAGCGACCAGCCGAAAGTATGGAAGGCCCTTCTGTGCCAACAGCAGATGTTGGAAGTAGCAAACCTAGACCCCCTCCTGCAAAACGCCAAAAGCAACAGAGTAGTATATTCATCCCTAAACCCAACAAGGCGAGTCGTTTGTGAATACGTTGGGCATCCGTCCTGATGAAGTCTTAGCGGCCATCCCACGATCCAGGTAGTGGGCACCCGTCGAACAAACGGCGATTCTGAACGCATAGAAGTAGACAAGTGTTATTATGCACCGACAATGCACCAACGCCCCATAGATATTGGAGGATCCGACTGGCGAAGCCAATATGTGCCGCATTCATGAACCGGCTCTCCTGTGGCAATTGCGCTCCAAGGCTTAGGAACATTGGGACATGGGGTGCCAGGTTCTACATAGAAAAATCAATCCGAATAAAAATACAAGTCGAGTGATGAACCTTCCAGTGGTTCAACGTAGTACAAGTACGAGTGTCAAGCAGTGGATAGACAGAAACGGAGTCCTACTTCATGCCTCAGATACCCTATATAACGCATGCGTGGTGTTTAAGGTATGTCTCTGCTAGTATATCGGTTAGTACACGCGCCTGTCACTTTTCAGGGTGCGCGCGAAAGCTGGGTTCGACTCCCAGGCAGAGAGATCTCCCAAACGTCAACTGAACCAATTTTTATCTGGATTTGATCTCCTCTAAAAATGAGGCCTGTTGTATACCTACAAGCTTGATAACTTCCGAAGCTTTGCCTGAAGACCTGAGATAAGATTGCAATGGGACAGCCTGGTGCGCACTGCACAGTGCAGCAATACATCACGTGATAGTCAATCTTTCAAAAATGAGTCTCTTGACTCGCCTCCATCGATTCATTCCTAGATTATCAAGATCACCCCCACCCACCATGTCTTTCCAGGCTGCCGTCGCCAGGCTTAATGCTCCCATCAAGGACCTCGTTGTCGCGTTTACTGAGAACGGCACACGACATGTTGGCGATGCTGAGAAGGATCAGTCTGAAGTCGCCGAGTGGATCGAAAAGGCAGCTCAGCCTGATGTCACTAATGAGGCCAATATACAGGTCAGCTCAGGAATGTATGTGGACATTGCGATAAGACACTGAAATGGAAGTGCAACAGAGCCTGAACACCGCCCTCGTTCCCCGGACTTACCTCGTGAACAACAACCTGTCTGCTGCAGACGTCGCCATCTACGGCGCCCTCCATCCGTACTTCGTACGCCTTGATATTTGTCATGACTTGATCTTGACTGACCGCGCCAGTGACTAGTCCAAACTCCAACCACCGCAGTACTACGCCCTCCCTTCGCTCACGCGTTTCTTCGACCACATCCAGTCCTCTCCCTCTGTCCGTCCCTTCAACTCAGTGTTCAGCAAAGTAAATTTCGACATTGAGAATGCACCTGCACCCGAACGGAAGGTTGAACCACCTAAAAAGAAAGAAAAGAAACCTGCCGCTGCTCCTGAAAACGCAAGTGTGCCAGCTGAGGCACCTACCGCTGCTGCTGCACAGGTAGAACAGCCTCAGAAGACTGAAAAGAAAGAAAAGAAGAAAAAGGATGCAGGAGCTGAACAAGCTGGGAAGAAGGCTGCTGCCAAGGCTCCCGCCGCTGAGGAATCGGGCGAGCCTGTGCCTTCGATGATTGACCTGCGTGTCGGACGTATCGTTGACAGTGAGTGGTTATTTTTTTCTAAATTCGTTTCATCTCTAACACAGTGGATGCAGTCATGAAGCATCCTGACGCTGACGGCCTCTACGTAGAGGCAAGTTGCTTCGCCCCATTTATAATTCTGTCACCATTAATCGATCTTCTAGCAAATTGATATTGGCGAGGAGACAGGCCCCAGGACTGTGGTCTCTGGCCTCGTACATTACATCCCAATCGAAGAAATGAGAAACAAAATTCTCATCACCGTATGCAACTTGAAGCCTGCGAACATGCGCGGCGTGAAAAGCTTTGCCATGGTACTATGTGTAAGTTGAATTTGATCAAATTATTTGCGCTAATTAACGCGGTACATAGGCAACTTCTAAGGATGGTAAGGAAGCCGGAATCGAGCTCATTCAACCACCTGCAAATGCCAAGCCAGGCGACAGGGTATATTTCGAAGGCGCAGAATTCGAGAGTCAGCACTTGGTGTATCCTATCGTTCATTCAATATACTAACATACGAATAGATGCAACCCCACTACCTCAGCTTAACCCAAAGAAGAAGATTTTCGAGGCCATTCAACCCGGGTTCATCACGCTCGACTCAAAAGAAGCTGCCTGGATAAACCCAATAACCAAGAGCGTACATAAAATTCGTACTAAGGATGGCGTCTGTGTAGCACCTACGCTTATTGGCGCGTCGCTGTCGTAGAATAGAAATTCAGTCTAGACGCGTGCCATCAATATTTTTTGAAAACCGATTACCTAAGCGAACCTACTTTCTTCTGGCCATGATACTACGGTCACAGCTTGGGCAGACGGTGCGCTGTTTCTCATCGACCGCACGCGTCCTCAAGCACGTCTCGCACATCGGACGCGAGCCAATCCGCGTTCCCGAGCATGTCACCTTCAACCCGACCCCCACCGCCCTCTCAATAACTGGCCCACTCGGCACCACCTCTGTACCCCTACAGTCGTACATGAAGATAGAGTTCCCCGAGAAGAGCGTCATGACCGTTGCTGTTGAGGATGCAGAGGTTAAAGTGCAGCGTCAGATGTGGGGCACGACTCGGACGCTGATATTCAATGCAATCACGGGCATGACGGAGGGATTCACAACACCGCTCTACCTTGTTGGTGTTGGGTTCCGTGTCGCTTTGGAGGAAGACCCGCGAGGCTCATCGGATGGCAATATTGGGAAGCGGCTAAATATGAAGCTGGGGTACTCACATTCGGTGTTCCTACCTATCCCGCCGCATATAAAGGCAGAGGTGCCATCGCCAACGAAAATCGTCATTTCATGCACGGACAAGCACCAACTCGGTCTATTTGCTGCCAAGATTCGTAGCTACAGAAAACCTGAACCTTATAAAGGCAAGGTAAGATATTGTTTCGCTGCTTGAAATGTCGAAGGATCCTGAAAGAAATTGATGTATAGGGAATATTTATTGGAAACGAGCAAATTAGAATAAAGAGCGTGAAGAAGAAGTAATACCTATTATAATACAGCTTTCTATCTGCTTTCCCTTGATACAGCAGCCCTAGTCAGCACCTGGTGGCTCTTTAAAGGTGAAGGTGTGATTCAAAAGATAAACATCAAGTACTCAGTCGGCCGCGGACTCTCAGTTTATTTTCTCTTCTTTTCTGAGCGTGCTAAAACAGTCCCATTTTGACATCTACCCTCTGAGTCTTACATACACCATGAGGAACTTTTAGTGTTGACCGAATCCGCCCTCGGCAGGGTGATCAAACACTTCCAAACGCATTGTCATCGCCAAATCAGGACTCTTAACACTCAACCTCCCATTCTCGCTTTCTCCCCTTTCCCTTCCTTTCCTTCGCAAATTTATCGAACGAATGTCAGTCTGTCCACCATATGCGCCGTTCTTCGGCTTCGCTGGCGTGGCTTCAGCAGTGAGTGATATACCACCCGACTAGTGCTCCAGCGACGCCGTCTGAACTTTTGCTTCGCAGATGATCCTCAGCAGTACGTACTGTCTCCGCTCAGTTTTCACTACTCTCGACGCGCTAGAATACTCGGTCTCACATGCATCGTGTTGGTTTTTGTAGCCGTGGGTGCTGCGTTCGGCACAGCCAAAGCTGGGATTGGAATTGCTGGCCTGGGGTCGTTTAAACCAGAGTTGATTATGAAGGTGCGCCCAATTCGAGTCCATATTCACGGGTGTATATTGAATGTGTATCCCATGCAACAGTCCTTAATCCCAGTCGTCATGTCAGGTATCATTGCCGTGTACGGACTCGTTGTGTCTGTCCTCATCTCCGGAGCTGGTGCGTGCGCTCGTGTTATTGGCAGTACTTTCTGACCCTCGCCGTTTCCTTTGTATTCTTAATAGTACGCCCGGGTGAATACTCACTATTTTCTGGATTTACACATCTTGGTGCTGGCCTTGCCTGTGGAATGACAGGTCTTGCGGCAGGGTATGCCATTGGAATCGTTGGTGACTCGGTACGCACATTCCTGTTCCACCTGTGCCCCAGTAAAACTCATCTGGATTTCCTTCGACAGTGTGTCCGAGCATACGTCCATGAGCAAAAAGTCTTCGTGTCGATGGTCCTAATACTCATCTTCGCCGAAGTGTTGGGTTTGTACGGGTGCGTTTGACCTTCGCTGGACCTTTATTGTACAGTATACACACTAACGCTTCGGCCTATAGACTCATTGTCGCCCTTATCATGAACACAAGTGCTATTGGGGGGGACAAATGCCCAACAATATGATTCTGAACCCCGTATACTATATTGCCCATACCCCTCCGTACCACTTGCTATAATAAAGTTGTGGTCATACAATCAATCCGTCCTGCCGTGAACCGAGCAACCCTTGATAATGCAGTCAGAGTCGCTCCCATGAGTACATTTCCTCTACCTTTGTCATACCTTGGAATCTGCAACCAATATCCGGCCTTTGATTTTCCCAACAACGCTTTTGCATGAGTGCCTGCTTGTAAAGAGGCTCTCAGCTTTCCTAGACTGTGAATGTTCCTCGGTGCCACATCATGTAGTATTATTGCAACGTTAATTTACCATGTCTGCATCACTCTACTCATCCTTTCTTTTCACTTTAAGCATGGGAGGAGCCTCTCGTAGCCCCAACTTATCAAGAATCATAGCATGTACAAATTACACAGCGCCGTCGAATAAAAGGATCAACAACATATACTGGCCAAACCATTAGAGGATTCAACGTCTTCCTCTCGAATCGTCCGAACGATCTGAAGACCGTGACCTTGATCTTGACCTACTCCCAGAACTTGAGCGCCTTCGACGTGGAGCACGTCGTTTGCGGTCCCGCTCTCTTGAGCGTGAAGAGTCCGACTCTGAACCCGACGAAGAGCCTGAATCCGAATCCGAATCCGAGTCTGACGAATCTGATTCTGAAGATAAATCTGAATCCGACGACGAAGACCTGAATAAAAGTTCATTTTGTAAGAGAACAGGAAACGAAATAGAGGAGGACGTACCGTCGGGCACGTTTTCGTGATGGGCCTTCGTCCTTGTTCTTCTCTTTATCCTGAGCCTCCTTCTGGCGCTCCTTCTCCTTCAACTCTAGTATCCTGTTGGCCGTTCCGCTCCTGTGAGAGTTCATATCAGCCGGCGTGCCCTCTATATTCGAACAATGTCACAAACTTCTTCTTGAACTCCTCTGGCACCTCCACAGAGGGTTTACCCTCTGCTTTGAGTTTAGCGAGAAGTTTTGGGTTTTCCAGCTGCTGCGTTCGTGAAGGCCGCGACACGTAAGGCCTGGTAGATTTGCATTCGTATATAAAATGTCCTTGTACTATGGTTAGCTGGTTGGTTTTGAGATTGAAATATAAATACCTGTCCCAAGACACTTTTGGCATATGGTCGTCGGGTTTGCTCGTGGTCTATTGGTTGAGCGGCCATGGGGAGCGTATTTGGACATCTTGGTTCGTGAAGGATTGAGAATGAACCTCGGTGAAGGCTTTGGTGATCGTGGGAAGTATTGAAATAATCCTACATGACATCGGCCCCTTACTACTAGCACTACTCTCCCACATCTCTTGATTTAGAGGCGTGTTTTCATTGCTGAATGGGCAAGAAATCGTGCTCTTAATATGAGTTGAGATGTTTGAGTTGACAGGTACAATGTTTGCCCTCATTGACATGTTTCGTTTCAGTTTCGACAACCTTAACCAGGAGACCACGACCACAATGTTTGTAGAACGCAAGGCCGACTTTCTACCACCTCCCCATCCCTTGGAATACGATGCTTGGAGGTCAGACCGTCTGCTATCAGACGAGTCACAGGCGGAAGTACGCGAGCTACTAGAAGACGTGACTCTAGCACTAGTACAAGTCCAGCGTGATTTAAGAGACGGGGCTCTCCAGATCACACCGGACCAGCTTCACGAGGAGCGCAATAGGTACTTAGACCGTATCAAGAAGCTCAGATCCGCTATAGCACCCCACAAGAAGCTCCCACCTGAGATCCTTTTGAAGATCTTCAAGGATTGCTCCCCATCGCCTCTTTGCCTCCCAGTAAAGCCACACTTGCGCAACGGAGATGGCGATGATAGACCTTGGTCCTTTTCCTTACCGATAGCTATTTGTTCCCGGTGGAGACAGATTGCTATAAGTTCGCGCGATCTATGGGATGACCTCGTCATCAACTATCCTCCCTTCAGGCCACGGTCGGCTACCTTCGAGAAAATCACGTCTGCTGCAGAGGGTATCATGGCACGCGGAACGCGATTCCTTGCCATCAGTGTCGATGACGCTAGTCTACTGAAGGAAGACGACCCTCTCTCGAGGCTCGTCATTCCATTTTCGCTGCAGCTGACACGTATCGAACTAAAGTGTGCAATGTCGCATCTCTCTATATTCATGGAATCCACATCACCGCCGTTTCCTGCTCTGGAATCCCTGATCCTTTTGAACAGAGATGGACTTCCTCCGCCGCCTCTACGGCCATCCAGTAACCCCTTGATCATGTTCGAGCAGTGCCCAAACCTAAAGCTTTTCATGGTCGACCAGTTTTACCTCGATTTCCTACATTTAGCGGATAAGATGCCTCTCCCATGGGGTCAGTTGGCGGAACTGAAGTTCCCTAATACATGGATCAGTTTACAAACCGCCCATTGGCTCGTTTCCAGGTGTAGCTCTTTGGTGACGTGTTGGTTATCTATACTCTTCATGGAAGACATTCAAGATACGATTTCGAATCCATTGCCCATGATTACACATGTTCAACTCCAAACCCTCACAATGTCCAGCACAT
>JABAJT010009778.1:0-11330 GCA_018850275.1 Tephrocybe sp. 9174TJB
ATGAGTCCACTACACTAAGAGTGGCAGGTACAAAGCCTTTGAAGCCTTCGAAATGGAGACTTCTCCTTCTCACCATAGCTGGTACGTTCCGCTCGACTTCTGTGACCCCTGAGCTACAAGTGCTCACTAAAGAATGGTATCTCCTGTCCAGATACTTCACAAGCCATAGGACCTATGCCTGGCCTAAACATATTCAGCATACCCATGCACCGATGCCAAGTGCACCCACTTCTTTGTTTGTGCCGATCTGGATCCTCGTGTGTCTCGTGCATGGCAAGCAATGTCTCCGTCCAACGGAATGTCCAAGCCAGGGTATCAGTCCGCTGTATACATAAAGCTGATATGGCTTGAAACCATCCTTTTCAACGTGTTCTGACCGCTTGCCGACCAATTCCTCAGGGAAAAGGAAGGCACACTAATGACGCTCGCGACCAGCTACCTTGCAAGCACATATTCTTTGGAATACCCCTGCACCTATTCATCCATGCATGTCTTCAATGCCCGTGCGTTTATCATCCTGTATTATTTATCATCCATCTCTGCCATTGCTGGCCTTCGACTGGATCTCTACGGGGAACGCAAAGTCTCGCAATCAAGGCATCGACGAAGAGGGCCCGGATTGTCCGAACTCAACAACACTGCAGACATCAGTTACTACGCTGGAATCAGGATTGGTGGGAAGAATTACAGATTGTTAGTCGACACTGGAAGGTGCGTCCTAGAGGTCGCCTCTTATCTACATCATAAACTGAATGGGCCCCATCGACCCAGCTCGGATATATGGATAGCCGGCACCATCCCGAATAGCACCGATACCCAAGTCAATAGCGGAGTCAACTACGCTGTTGGTTCTGTATCCGGTAGGTTATCTTCCTTGCCAGTGGCCGGGCGACCTCTCTCTGACCATATATCCTTTATGACAAGGTCGAATCAAGACGGCGGAAGTAACTTTTGCGGGATATATCGTTCCCGATCAGGCGTTGTGTGAGCTCTGCCTCCTGTGGTCCTGGAGACGCTCTCATTTCTCCTATAGTGGAAGTTAACCCAGATGGCCTGAATAAGGAAGGGAATGGCATTTTGGGTGAGAAACGCGTTTAAGTTCCTCTTTCTCTTCATCCGTTGACGAATCAGGAAGGCCTTGGTCCCAACGATGCTTCGAACATATACAAAGCAATTCCAAGCGTTGCAGGTGCTGCTCTCCTGGATCGCATTTTCCTCCAGAATCACTCGACACCAAACTACCTCTCAGTGCTCCTCGGTCGTTCTGAAGGTTTCATTGCTGGCAAATTTCGAGAGCTTTTATTGACATTATTCTCAGATCCTACAGATTTTTATGGAGGCAGTCTTACTGTCGGACAAGTCATTGAAGGCTTTGAGGATATCCTACAACAACCCAAACTGCCGGTTGTAAATTCAATCGCTGCTGACCTACATTTTCAAATACTACTAGACGAAGGTGGCTTGATTGGCCCCGACGGAGAATCAATACCAATACACACTGAGGTTGCTTCAACGCCCAACGATGAGCAAGTAACTGTCGTCCTAGACACTGGCTTCTCATTACCCCAAGTCCCAAGGTAAATCTTCCATTCATGACCAGCGACCTTATTCTCGAGGTTGACATGTCCATAGCTCGGTAGCAGCCGAAATATACGGCAGATTTGTTGGTGCACAGCTTGAGCAGGTTGATTCAATAGGGAAAATATGGTTGATACCTTGTTCCCAAGAGATCAACATAACCTTCATATTCCACGGAAACCGATATCCAATACACCCATTAGATGTAACGCTGTGAGTACTTGCACTACCGCAACATTTGTACCACTGCAAAGCTGACAGTCATTAGGGATCCCACGATTATTGGGCTACCTCCAGTTATGGATTCTGAAGGGCAACGTCTATGTATAGGCACGGTGCGTCTTCGGATTCGACAGAAATCCTTGGTCCTGCGTTGAAGGTTTCTTGATAGTTCCAACCCTTCACTTTCAGTACAGGCGCAAAGCCTTCCTACGACATAGTTTTAGGAATGGCATTTTGTGCGTCAGGATAATAGCGGACACAGTGTCTGAGTCTGACATGCAAACTCACAGTGCGCAATGTTTATGTCTTGATGGACTATGGAGATTTTATACTTGATTCGGACGCAAAGGATGTACCGTATGTCCAATTTCTGTCCACAACAGACGCCAATGAAGGTGGGTATATTAGTCATTGAGCTTTCCTAAGCCTGCCAGTGCTAAGCTCTGTAGCGCACGAGGACTTTGTAAAAATTCGCCTCAGTGGGGAAGATACCGTATTCGACGGCCCAAAATACCGCCTGGCACATCCTATCGTTTACTTTATTGCCGTTACATTGATCTTGGTCGCCGTGATTTCCGGATGTTCCTTCTCATACATATACCGAGAAAGGCGACGGATGAAGAGGGAACTTAAAGAGAAGAAATATTTGACACCGCAGCACGCCCCTTCGAGGCACCAACGACGACCTACGACGACTCGTGTCCTGACTCCAGACCTGGCATATGAATATGTTAATTTCCACCATTAAACCCTTCTGGAGTCGTGTTTTCTACGTTCTTCTGCTACGCCGCAGCAACTACATACAGGCACCGTGACAGACTTTCCTTCAGGATCTTTGCCAACCCCACCTAGTTCGGTGCATACCATGGATCCCACTTGATATTTTGGAACTATCCTTCATAGACATTATAATTTTGGTGCAGTTTCTGCAGGTTTCTCAGTTCTGACTTGATACACATCTATTGATGGCAAATACACTCATAGATGGCATATCACGCAAAATGCAAATGGTCTCCGAATCTCATGCAACAAAAAGAATAGTTCGGGAATAGTTACCAGTTACCGGTGACCGACGAAAGTAAAAAAAAAAGTAGATTGGATGCCTGCAATGATCAGTAGCAAGTACGATCGTAAAGGGATTTCAGTCCGTTTCAATTTATTAGTTCCCCGCGGGTTCCTCGACTCGGACGTCAGCAGATGGTCATTTATGGTCATTTATGGTCATGGGTCGTTTAGTGGCTTACTGATACCGGTACCTCTATGACGAGATCTGAAGGTCTGGTCTGCGGGAGAAAGGAGGAGAAGGGCCTGAAGAAAACTATAGTCGGCCGACAATTGAGCGGGACATATGTCAAACCGATTTTGATATTCCGAGTTCGTGTAAAGGCATAAAGGTCATCCAGGGGTCATCATCATCTATGTAGTCGGCCGTACGTAACAGGGTATGAGTAGTATGTTGAATATGACAAGAAATATCAGGATGTAAATTTACTTTTCTAGATTCATCTATAATGGAGGCCCGTGTGCATCGTGAAGCAAGGATGAAATGGATTAGGGACGTGGCCATCTAGTTGTGTATCGCATAAAATTTGCAAAGCTGCATGTATAATAAACATGGATGCTTGGTGGTGGGGGTGTCCCGGCAATGTCGCAAAATTATGAGGTTGGAAGCCTTGTCGAACAAAGTGAGATGGCCGACACCTTTCTTGGAAAGGATCGATTAGGATAGGCAACGTTGTTTTGAATGGAATGATCAATCTGAGCACCGCCATCATACCGGGGGTGGCTCGTAGTCAGTGACCTCCACGTATGGATCAGTGACAAGACGGATAGGCACGGTCATTTTAGCAGCGAAGTAAGGCGAGGGTTGGTTATCCACAGTAGGGGGGTCAACGGCCAATACAAGGAAGTCCTGAAGAAAGCAGGTTAACGCGAGTGTTTGGAGAGGAATTCTAATAATTTACTTTGAGTACCACGTTGCCTGCCGTGAAGCCACCAATAGTAATGTCTGCGTTGGGCTTGATTTCCCCTGCCCAGTCCAGGTGAACGACACCATCATTTTTGCGGCAGATTGCAGGTGGGAGTTCCCATATCTCGCCTTCCCCGATGGTCATGTTCCTCCATGACTTACGGCCCCTGGTCTCAATGGTTCCTTGTCGTAATAAATATACTCGGATTTTTGGTTTGGTGTGTGCGGGGCACTTTTCATGAGACTTTCGCAAAGACCAAGATTGCGGCGGCGGCGCGTTGGCTGGTTGAGGCATCAAGAGTTTTTGAAGAGCATCCAGAGGGCCGTTGAGTTGTACATGGAAGGGAATGGTATCCTTGAGGCCGAATACACGAGCACCAGGGACGAAAAGCTAAAGAGGGATCAGAAATGGTGGCTTTCATAGGTGTGCATTGCATGCATACGTGGAGAGATACAGGGCCCAAGTCAGGCATAGATTTTCGGGTTTGCATGGTAGCAACTGTCTGATACCATTCTTCGGGTGATGTCTTGACTGTGGAGAAAAACCCAGGGTTCGGGAGAATGGGGCGATGTGCACGGGTGCGAGGGTAATATTTGAAAGGGATTTTGACGCTGTACGAAGTTTTAGCGGGGATGGTCGATTATTAAAATATATGTGCTCACTCGTCTGATCGTGTCAAGAAATCCATATTATGACGAGCCCGAGACACCGCTACAATGATCCTGTAGTTGGCGCGGAGAAAGAAAGCTATTGTTGTGGACGAATCGTCCAAGTAGGACGGGGGAAGTTGCATTTCCGAGCCATCGTACTTGAAGGTGGAAGGCAACAAAAGAGAGAATGGAAGGTACCCTGAGAGTTCCTCCCCCTCCCCTTTGCGCCAAAGTGTATAGGAATGCTTCATCAATGGAATCGATTTTGAACCACCCTCAGCAATCGTCGTATCAAGCGAACCCTCGAGCTAGAGCAAGTAAGGGTCAGTCACGTCGCTGTATAAAAGTTGTGGTGAACTTACTTTGATAGTAACTTGGCAGACTTTTTGAGGGTCTTCTATGAGAAGCGAACCAGAGATTTCGGCGCGTCGGCCATATTCAGGCATATCCGCACATTCCTCTTGTTCATAGAGGGTCACAGTGAGTTTTCCAGATTTTTTAACAAAAGTCCCCGTAGGTGTGGAGCGTGTCTGGCGGGGCGTTTGCTGGAGAGTGCGCTCATCGCAGGCAGGTGCACAAGAATATATTGGGGAGGGTTCCGAAGGCGTGTAGAGAGGTAGAGACGCGTATTTTAGTTGCTCCATGATGAGACCCAGCTAGGATTGTCAACTGCTGTAGCCACTGAGCGTCTAGCTGCATCAAGGGGTGCGCGAAATTTCCGGGGCTCCGTGGTTCCTGGGTTGTCGTGTTTTTGAAGCGAGGGTGCGATCGTCATTGCGTGCCTGCTCTGGATTACAAAGGCGACCGCAATTGTCAGCATCATCCTCTTGGCATTGACTCCAGCTCTCGGACCCTTTCAATTGTGCTAAAAACAAATCCTTACTTTATTTTGAGGCAATGCACAAGTACGTTATCAGCCTCGAAGCCTGAAGTTTGAATGATCGGGCCCAACTGCCATATCGACAAAATAAAATCAACATACTATCACTGGTTCACAACTATCAAAGATCACTGCGAGTTGGTAGTATGTAGTCTGTAGTTGAATCTGGAAGATTCTTGTGCATTAATCATCATGCATCTGAATCATGGCCGCCCTGGCGTAGCATGTCAGGAAGACGAACGTGACGTCGGTCTTTCCAAACGTGCCAACGTTTCCTCCAACTGTCTTGCCCTTTCTGCATCCTGAATTGCCTCCCACTCCTCGTCCCTGCTGACATAACTCTTGGGGCGTTCATCCCGTTGGCTCATCTGACTCTGTCCCGACTGGGGTCGACTCTGTCCCGATGAAGGTCGTTGCGCTCGTAGGCTATTCCTTAGAAATCCGGACAGCAACAGGGTGCTTCCCCTGGTATTGCCATAAGCAGGTGGCGGGGGCGCAGCTATCAGATGATCTTCGACATCTCCTGTGCCTACACCACTTTGGGCTAGCGTAGCGGCATAAGTAGGGAGTGGGGGCCGGTTCCAGGGCGAGAACGCAATGCCGGGATTGCTGGTACGGCCATGTCTCGAGGACGGCAAGATTTGACCGGGATGAAGGTACGTGTATCTCTCTGCTCGGAGTCGAAATATTCGCCTCTCGATGAAGAGAAGCTGGGCGAGAAGGGTGACACCAAAAATAACATGGATGAAGATCGCTGTGGTGTTGAAAGCGTTGGACGATTTACGTGCGACGCTTTTGACCAAGAGTATCCAACCAGCGAGAGTACCACCGAGAACGGCGACTTGTAGTAAGAAAATGAGTAGTGTGGTGAGGCGCAAGCCAAATACTGCGGGAATTTTCTTGTGTTTAAAGAAGCCCAGATACTTGTGCTTCTTCGACGTAGAATTGCTTTCGCTAGTAACGAGTGTAGAGGTTGAAGGAGAAGCTAGGGATGTGTTGGATGGGGAAGGTATAGGCTCATCTGGCGATGCAGCAACAGTGTGATCTCTGTCGGCTGGGTGGCGCTCAGGCAGTATGACCTCAGGACTGGAACTCCTTCCCTCGTTTGCTGCATCTTCCACATATCCTATCTCGCCACGTTTTGATGGCAATGGTCCTGCTTGCGCTCGCGGGCTGGCAGGCGCAGCATGAATCGTATCAGCATTAGAAGATGATGATGAACTCGCGATCGACGCCATGGTTGTCTGCCTGCAGACTCCAGGTCAGAAATAATTGAGAAAGCTTGCCCTGGCAAGACGAGACTAGTTAAAGCCTCTGAAGAAGTGGAAATAGAGAAAGTTGAGAGCAGCGACCACTTGCTATGTGCCCAAGGATGGTTGCATCGACGAATGTCGCTGTCGTCATGCTGAACGATGGAAAAGCGTGCGAATAACTTGCCATGTAAAGCATCTCATACCGATACCCCCGCAGTCCTATAGTGATAATACACAGCAATGATTTATTCATAGCTTCGGACCGCTGCTGTAAAAAGCGGAGAGGATGTCGAGTCAGAAATAACGGCTTCGTCAACATCGGTTTCTGAGTCATATCTTGAACTGCCTTTCAAAAAAATTTGGTTTGGGCACTAGTCCTATACTCGGAATGGTACACTCCAAACATGCCTTCAACCTCAGACCTGATCAACATCCATCTTGGCCTCCTCTCGCGGTATAATGAATCCAAGATCAACAACGGTGTAGAAAGCAAATGTCTTGATCTCAGGGGCCTTCGTAGTCTTAGAGGGGCTTGCATCGTTACTCTCTGAAGGGGCCGCGTCGTCGGATCTGTAGGTGTACGACACCAACATATTGAACTGTGAATATGATGCATCAGCCAGATCGGCATGTCTATGAAACGAACCCTAAAAAACATACCCTGACGGAGCCACGGGCTTCCTTGCCGATAACAACCTCTCCTCCGACCACAGTCACGTTTGCTCGTTTTTCGAGAACCCCAACAGTCTTGACTTTGCCCCTATCCTTCTCCCTTCCTCCTCTCCCTATCCCAAGATCATCATCCTCTTCGACCCCGAACATTTCCTCATCATCCTCGTACTCCCAAGCCTCCGCAAAGGGTGCAATAGGAAATGTCGATGTCGGCAGGGACACCGCAAATGGAGGTCTCCGAGCCTTTTCCGTAATACCACCATCGGCCGACGTTACTGTTGCAGTGGAGATGTGCATTCGTTGAACGGATAATCGAACCTGAATCGGGTCGTAAAGAGGGTTTGTCAGTGCAAGGTGGAACGGGTATGTCTTCCCAGCATGCATGCCAGCGCCGGTGCCTCGTTCGTCTTCGGATGCCGTTGCTGACTTCCCTATCGTTCGACGCGCAGCATCGATCTGGGCCTGCTGGATGTGGGGTAACGCTACCGTAATCGCGGGGAGGTAGTTGGCGGCGACTAATTTGATTTTATATCGTACGGATTGCGCTTTCTGTTCTGGTTTTATCAGAATGTGAGTACATGCTGGACATCGTTTCGATCGTTTTGAATGGAGAGGAATCCGTAGAGGTTTGAGTTCCCTGGCTGGACATTAGACGTGTACAAATGAGTTATCGCGAGATTGACACACCGTGATTGAAGGGGCATGGCCCAGCTACTTGTCCACCGTTGTTCAAGGCTAGCAACCTCACCAACCGTCTCCAAATGCTTCATGTACTCAACATCCACCTCTCCACCTCCTATGCCAACTTTGCTCGCAGACGTTATATCCACACGACTTCTGTACTCCACCATCTCATCTTTATTCCTGCTTCTGTCCTTCCCACTTCCGGGAACCCCTGCCCTTCCGGACGTACTCCTCCCAAGGGGATTGTACTTGCTGACCCCAGGAATGTCGCGTGCTAACGCAGCAGAAGCGGCGGCTGTGATGGAAGTGGAGTGAAGGTGATGTGAGTGAGCCGCGCTGCTTGGTGCAACCGCCGAGGCTGTAGTTGTAGAAGAAGAAAGCGAGGCTGCACGTATGAAAGGTTCAAAATGCTCTTTTAGTCGATCAAATTCCAAAGATTCAGGTGCGGAGTCTTCAAACTTTTGTAGCTGAGCTGTATAGTATTTGTTGAATGAAATGGATGTGAAAGAGAATGTGTACACACCTGCGAGTCCAGTCGGCTTCTCAAATGTTATACCCACTTCTGCAGAGTCCCATCTGCAATGATTGCAGTATAGAAAGAAGGGCGGTTCACCGACTGTGCTTACAGGGATAGCAAGACGTCCGTCTCCATTTTCGGGTGGATCTGAAGGAACCACTGATAGTGTATTTCGACAATTTGGGCACATGAAGCAATTTCGTGCACATCTGGTGCGATATCGTCAAGTTAACCTGCGCCTTGGATGCCTGTCCACCAACCTGTTTTTCTCAGCACGAACACTGGCACTTGGGACTTCGAACAAGCAATTGGGGCAGTAGTATGTACTGACTTCGACAGAAACGCAACGATTACATCGCACGGCATCGCATTCTTCACAAAAAAAGAGGGTGTGGAGGGGATGAAAGCTGAAAGCTGATGATGGTAGATGCGGAGGCGGTGGGACCGGTGAACTAGACAGGCATGGACAGTGGTATAGAACGCTTGCGGCCATTTTGTGATCAAAGGAGGAACGAAACAAAATGACGGATGGTATTGGATTGACACTAGCAGACGCGTCGCGAGTGGTCATCAAGTTTAGGGCGGCCCCGTGATCCAGCGTCCAAATTTACTTCAAAGTTCACGTTCAATAAGCACAAGGACGGTGACCGTTCTGATGACAACTTCGACAAAACCCTCGAATGGCTCTAATTTCAGTTCCGCAGAGAGCTCATGTCAATCACGGAATGATTCTCAGTGTGAACTCCTTGAGACCATCTTATACCATCGACTCCATCAGGGAAACACGGCCCGCAACATTGTTCGACGTTTGGCATAAAGCGGTGCATGTTGGACATTTCATTTTCTACTTGAATTCTGATTTGTGGCAGCGGACCAAGGCTACTTCCTACAACCACCTACAGCCTTAAGTTATCTGACAGAAAGAGCAGAAAAGGTGTTGCGATTCCAGCGTTCAGATGACTGCGTTGTCGGTACTCGAGGTCTCGACCTTGTATGCCAAGATAACCGAGACGGTTAGTCTGGAATGTGCCCAAGGTGCTCTACATCTTGACACGATACCTTCCCTTGATTACCCTCATCCTTTCAATTTATTGTAGGTGGAATAACCTTATCAAAAGGATCATGACCAGTTAGTTTTGTCCCTAGATAATCAAACTGATTTTTCTTCTCAATGCGCCAAACACCAAAAATTGCTAACATGTAAGTATACAGATAGAAAATGAACTCAGGACTCACAACAGAGATTAGGGGGCGTGAATATATCGATATGCATATCTGAAAGTGAGTGATTTGCAATGAAAGCACTTCTGTGCATTGATACTCTTCTCTTGGCAGTGATTTTTGCCATTCGTACATGGGCAGTATGGGATCGAGGCCGCAAAATTACAATATTTTTGGCTCTCTTTTTTATTGCCATCTGGACAACTTCCTTCGTAATAATCAGCATCTGGACTGGACAGCTACAAAGTATGATCCTGTCCCCTACTGGCCTGGCAGAAAAACCAAGTGCCTTCTCTCCATTTAGCTACAGTGTTTCACATCCAGCCAAACATGACATTTTTCAGCTGTTATGCATTTGGTGCCAACCCCCTTCGGTACTCAAACATTTTCTTAATGGTGCTGTTCTATGTTGGTGAGTGTCGCTATATTGTTAACGTCATCATATATGCTCATGAAAAACCTCAACTTGAAGTCACATTCCTTCTAACAGCCTTCAAAGCTTACCGCTATTGCAAGTAACTCCTGCCATTCTTGATTGCCTTGATATCTTATCAATTACAGTCCTCAATTCCAAGAGAGTTTCGGCAACATTGATGCAGGTCGTCCATGTCGATGGTTTAGCGCATCCTTTACTACTACCGAACTGAGTTTGCGATCTGACATTGGCCTGTTTTCAGGTATAATTTATTACGCCTGTTTGCTCTCTGCATCGGTGATGATATTGATCATCACGTTCGCTTCATCGGTATGTGAACGAACTACTCATGATCACGGAAGCCGCCGCTCAACCTGTGTTACCTTCTACCAGTCTATTTTTGCGGGCACACTTTCAAGGTTCCTAAGCTCTTGATTTGCTCATAAATTTGCAGATGCTTACTGACCTTGCTTAGGATTCAGCTAACCCTTTGCACAACAATGGCATGTAGGATGTTTCTACATCTTCGCCAACAAGATCGGTTGTTACGTAGCAAAGGCACACAAAATCAGGTTTCTGGGTTCACTGTGAACATGGATCCCTTGGTCTTCAGGCACACCAACTTCGATGTTCACTCTGAGGGCGACGATATCATCGCCAGTGCGCATATTTCAGACCCTTCAAATGACGTGGTCCACTCTGGCTGAAGAAACGAGTGTTCGGTGATTCATCATGCCTTCGCAAGCCTTCCACGAAGCTAACTCACTCTACTCGTTGTTCTTTTGCAGTCACAAGCAACGCATTACCGACATTTTTCTTGTAGTCCTCCAGCTTTGTTGAGAATGTATTATAATCGTGCAATTTTACGTGGTTTCTCAGGAAATTGGAGTTTAGATTCCAAGGATGGCCTTCGGGGGCCTAGCTACTGGGAGATACAAAGGTGTCAATTTTCGCAGAATCAGTAGATCTTGTTGAAAATCTAGATCATCCATACTGGTGCAGTTGGTCCCACAGCGCCGACAACACTCATCTTTTGATAACTTGTTAACGGTCTATGTGCGATCAAGAGATGAGGATATGTACTTGACAAACCCATGTGAAAGGTCTTCATTCGCCGTGTGAAAAGAAACTTCACAAACATCGACCATCCTTCGTTTTTCGTCCTTACTTCTTTACATAAATTTAAATTGTTGTAAGGAGAAAATACGTATACTGGTCGTCACTGGGCCCAGGATATCAGCGGGCCGAATGTATCCGGACCTCCACAT